>NW_022261771.1:184137-197349 GCF_009602425.1 Actinia tenebrosa | reverse complement strand
CCTTCCTTCCTTCCTTCCTTCCTTCCTTCTTTTCATTCGTTGTTTGTTTATCTTTTTCGAAAATCTATAGCATTTTTCGAGCATCTTCGATTGCTTTGTTATGCCTTTTAAATCAGTTATTTGTATGAATAATTCATGGAGTCACCCGAACACAGGTGTTTCAGGGATGACATCGCATGACAAGACTTTAATTTTGAAGTGACTTTGAGAGCATCCTCGTTTGATTTTCAAAGATTTGTCTAGCGTCTCTTGACAAGTTCCTTTCGCTAAAAGCATTTAGTGTAAACTACTCTATCCAATCTAACGGCCTTTTAACTGAGAAAAGTATATAGAATCAACTATAGTTACAGCATATAGATTCAGTTTTTTCGGAAAACATAGACGATGAACTTGTTTACCTTGGGCATAGTGTTTACCCTTTACAGACCACGTGTTACTCCCTAGAGAACTATTTCTTTGTTCAGCGGTTGCAAACGAGAAGACACATGAATATGGATACAACTTAAGCAAAGAATCTTATTCTCATGGGCATGTCATTCCCTAGAGTATCATTTCTTTGTTTAACGATTGCGGATGAGAAGACACATGAATATGGATACAACTTAAGCAAAAGCCTTATTCTCATGGG
The DNA here is from genome assembly GCF_009602425.1 of Actinia tenebrosa. The sequence goes on along the minus strand of NW_022261771.1, from coordinate 196,721 downwards.
CATTTCATTCCCTAGAGTATCATTTCTTTGTTTAACGATTGCGCATGAGAAGACACATGAATATGGATACATCTTAAGTAAAGAACCTTATTCTCAAGGGAACAACACGTGATCTGAAATGGAAAATAATCATACGCCAATGATAAAGATGTCTATGACAGTTATATTCAAAATACCTAGGATATAATGGCTCATGGAGAAGAGCAGTAGAAAAACGTCAAATGAATTTTCGTACCGGCTTTCCTGCATTTTGAATGGCTGTAATTTCCATGGTATGCGGAGAAATAGATTACGTGACAGTGCGTGACAATGTGTTATTTAAGTACATATTTTTTTTACCTTTGACGTAAAACTTTGTAAGAATTTTTTACTCCGACAAAGTATGTCGGCCGTCGAGCTCAATCTATAAATATGAGTAAATAACTGAATCAGTTCAAGTATCACTCGAACCAACGCTCAGGGACTTGAAATATCTGAATAGAAGGCGCTGTCTTGATCTCAAAATATTTTCAAATGTTTAAAGCCACTTTTGCCATGCGCATGCTCAGATAAACTTGTAAAATGGCGGTCCCGTCTCATTTAGGTGGAAGTAGGTTCGACTGGAAATCGGAACCTTAGGTGGAAGTACTGTTCGTCTGGAAATCTGAACCTTAGGTGGAAGTAGCTTCATACATTTTGTTTCGTGAATTCCGCCTTGCAGATTTATGGGGTTATGACTTCCTTTGAATCCCCCACACGAAGCTGCCCTAACCACTCCAAGACTGACCAAGACTATGACCAAAACCTAGGTAAACTCATTGTTTGATTGTGTTGTCCCATCCTTTCAGGATATACCTCCTGTCATCGACTTTTAATAGTAATCTCGTAAATATTTCAATTTTGTAATTTCAAAGAACTGCCTGAGTTTTGGTCTCATAACTTGTTCCGTGCTCAGCACGTCTTGTTGTTGTTTCTACAGTGACTGTTTGTGTTCACCTGTCGGTTGGTGTAACTGATGTTATTGCCAGCCTGCTGATGTTGACGTTGTTTAATTTTGCGGTTGCTGTTATCATTCACGTAGTTTTGCTATTGCTGCTATTAACGTTGTTGTTGCTGCTGTTGCTGTTATTGTTGTTGTTGTTATATTGCTTTTGTTACTGTTGCTAAATTTGATGTTGCTTGCGTTTTTGTTTTTAGATGAAACGTTGGCTATCCCCACACACAATGATTCAATTTGAGAAAATAATTAGTAAGGAGACTCAAAAAACGATGAACGTTAAAGATTTTTATCCCCCAAAGAATTTGATCAGTATGTTAGAATATGTGTCGAGTCAATGTCCACTCACCGTGTGCTGTCTACACATAATCCTCTAGGCTAACTTAACTTTTCTTCAATTTTAATTAAAATAGCGAATTCCATGTGCAAATATTTAGACTTAAATCCGGCCTATGTACGACCTCTTGTAAGCGTGGCTCAGAGCAAGATCCACTGGCTAGGAGGTCCTTGGCTGGGATATGACATCTCACGTACTCTTTTTGCCTTCCCGTCTAGTATTGATGGATTGCAAACATTCTCTAGAGAGTCAAAAGACAAAAACATGGCGGCCATTGTGGTGCCGTTAACAATGGATGCTAATGAGAAATCCTTTGTTAAATGGCACCAACATGGCCGCGATGACGTGACGTGCAATCGAAGAATGTACAATAAAATAAAGCGTTATTTTTGGACAGCTCCTGGAGAAGCTTTTTAGAGACATAAAGTCACATCTTTGATAGAACGACAAAAGGTGAACCAGTTCAGTTATACACCGAATCGAAATATGGCGACCATTTGAATAACTAATTTTCTGCACTCACTAGCGACTGACTAGCCTTTCATACACATGAAAACGCTTTTATGTTTCCACGTCAAAAAGACGGCGTGTACCAGTTGGCTTTACTTCATGCAGTTTAGACAAAAGTGATTCCAAACTCTGAGAACACTGTACTTAAAGGTGTCATTCCCTAGAGTATATTGTCTTTTAGAGATAATCTAAAAAAAATGAGACGTGGTCTGAAATTGGTAAATATAGCACCAAGACGAACTATGTCTATTGTGGGGACTTAAAATAGAAAAGTGTGTTTGAAACATTTGTATCTAAGTTTGTACACCCCTTGCATTGTGACGTCAAAGCATCTCAATTTGGAGGACAAAACAAAAGAATTTCAATCTCCTTAGAATTGGAAACCCATTGTTGAACTGCATTCCGACGTGCTGCAAGCACAGGGAGCCCTCGCCATTTTGTTTGCTTGTTTTTTTAAAAACAATTTAGCCTAATGGTTGCCTTTTCCTAGTTTTCGGCTTTTCCTTCTTCTCGCTTCTTCTTCTTTCTTTCTTTCTCTTTCTTCTTTTCTTTCTTTCTTTCTTCCTTTCTTTCTTTCTTTCTTTCTTTTCTTTTGTTTTTCTGCTTCTTCTTCTTCTGCTTCTTCTGCTTCTTCCGCTTCTTCTCCTTCTGCTTCTTCTTCTTCTTCTTCTTCTTCTTCTTCTTCTTCTTCCTCTTCTTCTCCTATGAGTCTTCTGCTTCTTCTTTCTACTCTTTTACTACTACTTCTAATACATCTTTTCTCCACCAAATGTTTGCTTGACAGGCCGACGAAATGAAGTCACTTCATGATGACTACGTATATAGGTTCCTCAGCATTTTTTTTTTTTTTTTGAGTTCTCCAACAAAACCACAGGGAAACCGTACCGAATGTCTACTTCCAAACCTCTATTTAAGATCTGTTTAGGATCATAGCGCGAGAAGGTCAATAAGATTTGACAGTGAGAAAAGAGCGTTGCATTTATCAGGATTTGTCGATGTCAGCGGACTAAAGACCACGGAAAATGGTCATTTGTGAGGTCAGTTTTGTGTTTTCGGCAATGAACAGATAAATTATCCACATGAGGCAAAAGACAGACAAATCGACAGACAGACAGAAAAAAGGCCAGAGTACTCTTGACATGAAGTTATAGACCAGATAGCCTGATCAATGAGGAGAAACAGACGCTTTCATCAGGGGAAGTAAAGCGATAGAAATTGCAAAGGCTTCGATTCGCTTGCGTCATTGATTCGTATAGCCTAGACGAAGATTACCCAACGTAAGAATAAGGTGACGCACATCGACAAATAAACTAAGGATACATAAACTATACGTTAATATAACATACAGTTTTTGATATGAAAAAAATACGGAAAATGTGCCACTATTTAGACAAACAACTGTACGCTCTGTTTTCAACATGGGAATTGATCAAAAAATAACTAAAATGAGAAAATAGAACAGAACAAAAGAACAAAAGAAGAGAAGAAAAGAGAAGAGAAGAAAAAGGTAGAGAATTGTAACATTGAAAGTTGTTTGAATGAACATCTAATCACTCAAGATCACCATGAAAGCCCTTTCTTTTAACAAATAATATTTTTGTTGAATGACATGGTGCCGCGCCTTGACACTCTCCCACGAGCGGAACTGATGGTACAAAACTAGACTGCACAGATATAGACCTGGCACATTGTGGGATTTTTAAGCTTTCAACAAGACTTGAAAGCCATGGACTGTGTTGTGTATATAGCTAGGCAACAGAGATGAACATTAGGTCAGTAGTCCAAGAAGGAAACGGTAATAAAGATGGAAATAAAAATGGAATTTGGTGAGACCGTGTACAAAAAGAAAAGCAACAGCAAGAAGAATAAAGCGGCACAACAGCGAAGATAAGGCAGCTGAACTAAATGAGAACAAAGAAGAAGAAAAAGATCTAATCTCAGAAAAACAACATTAAAGAAACAGCACAGAATTTTGAGGAATTAAAATGAGCAGCAGGAATAAAAAAATAGCAACGAAGAAATAAAGAAGAACATTAAGAACTGGCGAAGAGAAGAAGAAGAAGAAGAAGAAGAAGAAGAAGAAGAAGAAGAAGAAGAAGAAGAAGAAGAAGAAGAAGGAGAAGAAGGAGAAGAAGGAGAAGAAGGAGGAGAAGAAGAAGAAGGAGGAGGAGAAGAAGAAGAAGAAGAAGAAGAAGAAGGAGAAGAAGAAGAAGGAGAANAAGAAGAACTAGGAGAAGAAGATGATGATGATGATAATGATGATAATAGTAGTGACGACGAATAGAGAACAACAGTAAATAGAATTAGATAGATAATATTAGAAATGTTTTCCAAATTGTATCAAGAAAATTCAGAGCCCATAAAAAACACTTAGGACTAACGGAATCATTGGCAAAGTGACTACCCAAAACTTACAAAATATCATATAAATCAAAATACATCAAACAAAATCAGCGAACACATTTGATGAAGAGTTTTTTTTGGAATGTATAAACTCATCCACATAAAAATAAACTATCGAGATTTATCGCGGCAATTGACAGCGCTGTTATTGACCCGAGGTCGTAGGACTATCCCAATGTCTACCAGTAGCTCCATATGGGGAATTATTCGGTACAGGGCTTGGAAAACGAGGGATAAAAATACACCCAAGAGGTATTGTAAGTGTCAATCTGAACATATGAAGAGCTGACAGGCTGAATGCTTTGTTGTTCACTTTGCGGCGATTTCAAAGGAAGAGCTTTACGCCTCGAGCTTGTTCAGAATCGTGTGAAGTCAGCAGGGGCTTTTATGGCTGGAACTCTGTTGTCGAGAAAATATCTTGCCACTATCCTCTGTCATCCTTGTAGATAAACATTCTGTATCTGCAATCGGCAGTGCTGACATTTAGCTACAGATTAAAACAACTGTAAATATAATTATACTATGCTAAGTATTGAATTAGTGGGGTTAACAAGCTCGGCCGTAAAATATAAACACAGCGGATCATTAGCTTAATTATATGAACTTACGATTCTTGTTAAGGGAGAGGGGAGATGGGAACTTAATAGAACCATTTAGGAAAGATTGGCCACCGTGGTATATGAGCTAACAGAGCATGTTTTGCAACTGTGATGGATATTTCAGGGTTTTGAGAGTTGACCATATGTTCATTGGCGGCAAGAAAACTTTGGCATGACCGGAAAAGGCGGTTGCCTTTGTGACTCAAGAGTACTTTACTCACACATCTCCTTCTTATAAGCCTTTGCTCCAAGGCACTCATCTTTATCTGGGCTCAAAAGACTTTAAACTATTCTCGATACTCCACATTAGATTGCAGTCAAGTGGGATCATTGGACATGGAATCAAAGCCATTGAAACTCGAGACATACTGTTTATAGCAGTCTTGATCGCTCGTATATCTGTGAACTAGGTTGACACATGTCTAGATTGGCTATGTCCAACGGCAATGGGCAAAAGCCTTCATCGACGGCCGTCCTTATCTTTACAATCAGCGCCATGACATTGTGTGGAATTCGTATTGTGCAGATGAGATATAACGGTCGTTTGGATTGGACAGTCCTCCTGTCGCATGTCAAATATGTCCGTCAGCGCCTGTCCCCATATGATCTTGCAATTGCTAGAGTGCTCTTGGGGCAACTATATCATTTCTCGAGCTCCCTTTCATCCGTCATTTTAGAAACTGAGCTGAGGATTCCATTCCAGTGATGGAAAAGTTTCCCGATTTCATGCCTTCCATGGATCAAGCCAGAAAACAGCCACCGTACCCTTCTGCCTCCAATATATCACACTGCCAACAAATGGTCCCACGATCACGAGAAATCAACCTCAACGTGCAGGTCCACCACGAGGGAGGCTCAGTTCCTTTGCAGCATCTACCTGCACACCCTGGCGACATGGGTAAACACTCTAGGAAATTCATACCTTTTTACTTGAAGGTCTTAGCAAACTCATTTGTTCGCGTTAAATATCTCTCACAGGGTGACCGGTTCTGTAATTATAAGTGCGGTCCACATGTAATTATTTTCGCCTACCCCTGGAATCCACATCTTGAAGTTAATTACACCAAGTGACTTATAAAAGTAGCGCACAGTCGTGGTAAATTGATAAGCGATTTTTCTCCCCTCACTAAACTTATAGCCAAGTTTCATAGCGTTTATTTTACGTAATACAATCCCGGAAATATATTTTGTTTCACACGTAGTATTGTATTCAAAACAGCAGTTGATCGTTGAGTTTCACGAGCTAATGGTTCGTTGGACTTTGGTTTGTTTTAGAGGAGAAGTACAATCAAAACGTTTCGCCATCGTCACRGCTTTCTCACGGTTCTCCATCGTGCGGTGAGATGGATTCTTCAAACAGTGAGTCACCACAGAAGAGGAAGAAACGACGAAACAGGACGACTTTTACAGCGTATCAACTCGAAGAAATGGAGAGAGTGTTCCAAAAGACGCACTACCCAGACGTATACACAAGGGAACAGTTAGCTTTACGATGTGATTTGACTGAAGCAAGAGTTCAGGTAACTGAAAAATAAATCTGCGAAGTAGGATATTCTTTGTCCAAAACCCCTTGATGGCGAGTACTTGACCGTTGAGGCTAATCAAGGGCAAACTCATTTGTGCTAATGTTATTACAACATTGTAGTTCACTTTTAACAAACTCTTCAGCTTTAATTCAATTATATGTACATACAGATTTGATAGTGGTTTGTGTGTAGACGGACAGGGACGCACGAGATATGGATTGAAGATTAGTTGAACTAGGTCAGCTATCATTGCTTGTTAGGCACTCATGATTTATCAAGAAACATGCCAATGAATGAAGAAGTTACCTATCGATATTATGCCTCCATATATCTCCTTAAAGTTAAGCATTGTTTTCTTTAATACAACACACACAAATAAACAAACATGTTAATCGGTAATCTCAAAAAAAAACCGATTGGTAAGATCTCAAAACATGCGGTTTTCTGGCTATTGGTCGTTTCGCACGTTCAAACCAGTCACGTCCATGATCATGAACAGGTCAACAACGTACGGGCCTCAAGCGGCAAAGTCTCGTATTTCTTATCCGATAAAAATCTCACGGCTAGGCTCCTTAAAAAAGAAAAAAATCCTCTCTTAAAAATCTTTATAATAATTTTCCTGTATATATATAGATTTGTTCTCCCAAAGCCGCCGCTACGAAATCATTACACTACGAAGTTCACGTTGGGCCAAGTATGTCATTCCAATAAAAGGCTTTCGGCAGGTCTGGTATTGAAGTCGTAAATTTTTCAACGCTTTTGGACAATTCGTGAGTCAACACAAACCAAACCTTATAGCGGCGTTTTCCACTCATCATGACAGTCTAAGTTAGTTGAATTTTTGCGGTTCATTGTCACTATTAGATATTGAACATTTCATGACTCAACTACCTTGTGGTCATTTTATGAAACGTAAACTCAGATTTGAAGCATAACACCTTGAAAAAGATAGTCTATCTGTAATTTTCTCAAAAAAAAAAAAAAAAGCTCTTTTTTCTAAAGGGAAGTGTAAATTCATTATATAAATACGTTTTTCGCGCTTGTGAGATTTTGTCAACAGTTGATAATTTAAGACTGGAAGAGATTCCTGACTTTGCCCGCGTTTGGAAAATGCTCTGTGTTGTGTTTTAAGCTGAGTTGAAGGAAACGAGCTAAAGGAAGCCACAAAAATCCTTCAAAACATGTTGGGGTGAAAACTAACTAAAAGATTTTGCCCAGGATTTTTTTTTTTTTTTAACTTTCCAAACAAAATATTCATATTGAAGTATATTCTTTGTTTTATATAAGCCATATCTGGGCGCAAAAAAACTTCAATTTATAGTATCAATAAGATTAATCTTTTTGCTTATGCAGAAAAATATCCGAGAGAATTCTTTTGGTTCCTGCAGAACTTTCGTCTTGAGTATCGGTATTTTCGTGTTAAATTTCGTTTTAACTTTAAACAGCAAAGAGTTTAATAATCCTAAAGTTCATAAGTCTTACGTTGACGGACAAAAGCCAGGGATGTGTGATAAATACTTTTCTCGTTAAAGTTTTACGGACACCTCTCCACTACAAAGCTTTTCCACAAGAAAATACCACCTCATTTACGTTGACTTTCTTATGTGTTTAATTAAATCTAAGTATCTTGTGTTTATTTATTTGTTTTTAGTTAGGATAACCGATTGTAATTTTTTGTTGTTGCAACACCTTCAATAATGGTGCCATTTTTAACACCCTGCTGCTAAATTTTTGACCGGTTTTACTGCATTGTTGCAGACGTCTTCATCATCTCGATGGAAAGAAAAGACAATAAAAAGAAGTCCTTGCAATAATTAGTGCTAATCAGTAGTTAATACTCAGTTATCAAGTTAAATGAAATAAAGAGGATTACTAGAGTATAATTATCCTAATTAGTAAGTAACTTGCTAAATGGCTTCCTAACATTTTCACACAAGAAGTCTTTACTTCCAGAACCCTTGCATAAAAGTTTTACAAAAGAGCTAAATTTTGGCCATGTAAATAAACGTCAAAACATACTAAATTAACCTGAGATTCGACTTTCCTTTATTTTCCCAACAAATAGTCTTTGAGAGAATGCCTTTCAAAAGAACCTTTTTTTATAGGTCTTATTAATATAACGATTCTAGATTAAGGTTAACATTATACGTTTAGAATGCACTTCATATCACAATTTTATGAAGGTTTTGAACTGACTAAAGGGATGTTTTATACATTTGTCTAATGTACTTTTAAGGTGTTCTTCGACAAGCTAAATTCAGCCAAAAAAATAGAACTTTGAAACTATAGAAAACAATTCGTACTGGGAATGCCTTTTTATTTACGTTTACAAAGATTTTTGAGCATAAGTTTATTTCTAGCTTTTCAGTGCTCATATCGTGATCTTGTAACAAAAGCGGCATAATGTTCAAGATGTTTTGAAGTAATTGTTGAACTCGCTTCCGCGTTTTGGACCTTGCTTCCTGTTTGGCGACTTCATATGAGGATTGTATATACAGTATTATTGTACTGTATTGTACTGTCTGTCTTTGTAAAGATGAATCTCGAGAGTTCAGTACGTGCTGTACGTGTATGGATCACAATGTTCAAGGCACGTTCATATTCAGTACTGAGACGTTGTGTTAGGGTGAGTTATTAGGTTAACAAAAGTTATGTATGTGTTCTGTAAGTGTTCTTTTTTCCTTTTACACGAAACTCCAAGGAAAACCTCAGTTTTCAAATGAAATACGAAGCTTTTATGAACGGTTTTCGAAACTGTGCATTCCAGATTATCGAATCCTTTAAATAATCTGATTCTTTTGCGTTTTCTCTGTATGTTTCTTTTTTTCCTTTTACGCAAACCCCAAGAAAATCCTTAGTTTTTCAAAGTCAAATAAACTTCAAAGCTTCAATAAACATTTAATGTAGCAGTTTATTGAGTGGACACTGTTATTTAATTGACACTGTAAAGACGGTAGTACTTTACTGTGGCCTTAAGAAAGGCATGGTAGCCCTGCCCACTATTATGCTGCACTATCCTTTAGGAAACTTCATCAACTTACTACAACACGTGCTCTATATCTAATGTTGTTCAGGGCCATTAATACTACCACTTCTCACTTCAAGCTTTATACATAAACTACCTGTGTTCAGCCTCTATATGTATTGTTGCTATTATTACTGCAACTTCTTACTCAAACTACTTGTGCTCTTTATGTAATGCTGTTGATATTACTACTAGCTATACCACTTCTTACTTTAAACTTTATACTTACTCTGTATGCTTACTTTATACTTACCTGTGCTCTATATGTACTGCGCTGTTTTATACTACAACATTTTACTTTGCCCGTTGAGTAAAGTTGTATGATTATTTAATAACAGTTAAAGTAAAGTGGAGTTGGCAGTGTCTACTGCGATGTACTGTGTTCACTATTTTTTCCTACCACCACCACTACAACTTTAACTACGATTGCTGTTACTGCTGCTGTTGCTGTAATTAGCCCCCACCAACTTCCATATATACTAAGTATGATTTCGTTAATCAAGTACTAGAATTATTCACTTTCTTGCAGTAAACTTTTGTTATGGAACTTTTCTACTGCTTCTTGCACTGCTGTCAAGTAATACTGCCTCGCCTTTTGGGTACTGTTGCTTCTGCTTCTGCTGCTGCAGTTGCTATTGCTCTGTTGCTTCTGCTTTTGGTGATATCTGTGATATAGAACTGCCGAAGTTAAAATTAAAGATCTGTATTTAGTCAACGCATTCTTGTTAAGCTAGAACTTCAAATCAAATTTAAAATAGACTTCTATATACATTGAAAAAAATCTCTCTTTTGTTGGGCATAGGAAATCTGAAAAAATGTTCATTGATTTCTGGGACAACCAAGATTTCACTTCCATTTTCATAAACTGAACGACGCCAAAATCTATAGAATTTATCACTTGAAGAGGAATCTTGATAATGCACGATATGAATAAAGAATAACTGGAGGAATRTTTCTCGACCTTTTAGCTATGATTGTTTGAGGCTGTGGTACTTTTACACACTTGTCAATTTTTGAAGTTCAACGGCAGGATGACATAATTGTACGACAGCCATATTGAACTTATTAGTCAGTAACTCAGAGACCACTTTAGCAAATGGACTTTCAAAATTAGCTAAATGATTCAAGATTTACTGACGGGAATATCTGTGAACTCTAATTCAACACAAATAATACTAAATAATCAAATCACATTTGAAATATATATGTAAAAATCTTTTTTAAACGTAGGAAAGGCGTTTTGTTGCATTTCGTTCGTTCCTCACTGACATTCATTTCCGAACTCGGCTGTGTCGTATGTGTCGTTCTCTTCTGTGCTTCAAGGGTTTTTCTCTGGGTTCTCCGGATTTCCTTCTTCGTCTTAAAAATAAAAGTCTTCAATTCCAAAATAGCATCAAGAGGAGTCTGTCTGGCAAACCAGTCAAAAATGCTAAACTAAACCGATCGCTCTTTCGGGAGACGAAAAACAAAATATGGCCTACTCTGTCGGCCATTACTAGAGTAACTAAGGTTCGCATACCAAAAAAGCAAAATGTATAAGAATAAAATCAAAACACAGAATTATTAGTTCATACTAAACAATCCGACAACGGCTCTCCATGCCAATTCAATTCAACATCCACCATTTGTATTATGACTACCGGCCAGAGCTCTGTATTTTTGGTATTTTTTTCGACCGCTCAACGTTCGAAGTATCGCATTGAAATACCTCTGTAAACCATTGCCTTCGTCATAGTAAATTTGTTGTTGAATCATTTTCTGAAAGTTGTTTGGTTTTTAGAACCCTTCACAGTGTGTAGCGCTCGTAGTTGGGGAAAAAGCTATGATATGTTTTGTGAACAAACGACCGACCTTCATTACGGTGGAAAATCAATTAAAAATAAATTAGTGTCAAAGCAGTCGAACGAGCAACATTTGCAGCCAGTTTGAGGGCAAGGTCTGTTTACTCAAGCAAAATTATTCAATTTTACTTGATAAAACACACTTCTCTTGTTGTTTTTAGATTGTATTAAGATTATTTTGCTATAAATTTTCGTTTAAATGATTTTGATATCGTCAAAGATGTTCAGTGTCCATCGTTCACCTTAGATAGATAGAATAGTCGAGAGCCGGACATAACACTGTACACTGTAAATCTTTTTTCGCGGCTAAAAAAATATATTAATGACTTTAATGTCAAAATTAATTATCGATAAAGATGAAAAATTAACCTTCTTTTAATTGCAGAAAGAATATCGCTAAAGTAGGAAYAATTTTCGCAATTGAAGTGTGCCAAAAGTGTTCGCAATTTTGATTCTTCAACTTGTACAAATATGCCGAGATTTGATGCATATGATCACCAAAATCAAAATCACAAGTATATATAGCTCAAAAATTGTACATTATTTGCAATAAATGTCCATTAAAGAGATTGCAAATTATTAGAAAATAGACATTGAATAATTAGAAAAATAGTTGCTTTCGAAGCAAAAAAGAGGGAGAGGAATAATCGTAGGCCCTTCGGAAGTTTTCCATATTTGCATTTTCCCACGTCTTGCGAATCATTGAGCAATGAGTATTAGATTTTATCATTGAATTTGTAGAAAAAATATCTTTATATCTTAATAATTTGCTTTTTTTGGAAATCTCAGACTTCACTCCCATTGTTATCTTCATTGATCATGCATTCTTGAGAGGCACTTTCGTTATCAAGTACTATTGATCAATAAAGATGATCGAAGCTTCGCAGTCCGAAACCGCGCGCCCGTGTGAAAATATCTTAGTTTATCTCCGTTGTATATTCCTTGCTCATGGGTTGTTCAATGTGAGATATGGAATTATCGTTTAATCTACGTTATGAAAGAAAAAGTCAAGTAATCGTAATAGGGAATTGTAGCTGGAGAGATTACGTTTTTGTGTGTATTTGGGTTCATTAGGAGATATGGAATTATCGTTAATCTACGTTAAGAAAGAAAAGATCAAGTTGGAATTGAAGCCAGAGAGATTATTTTTGTACGTAATTCGGTTTAATGACATCATTTCCAGGTCGTCTCGGACATGTGCAAACTGGTTGATTCTGTCATGTATATCTTGCATGTGGGTTTTTTGTTTGTTGTGTTGTGTTGTGTTGTGTTGTGTTGTGTTGTGTTGCGTTGCGTTGCGTTGCGTTGCGTTGCGTTGCGTTGCGTTGCGTTGTATTGTGTTGTGTTGTGTTGTGCTGTGTTGTGTT
>NW_022261771.1:169190-180985 GCF_009602425.1 Actinia tenebrosa | reverse complement strand
TCTTCTTCTTCTTCTTCTTCTTCTTCTTCTTCTTCTTCTTCTCTTCAAAAGCTTTTACTTCTCGGCAGGCATTTATTAGGAAAGTTTAGACAAAACTAAGGTTGCCTGTTAATATACATATATGTCGTTTTGTATATCAAATGCCATTGCATTCCGTGATAAAGGAAGCCTTTCCATTTTTTTTGTTCAGTTATGCGCATGCGCAAAGGCAAATGCACCTGCAATTATTCATAATTAGCTCCGTTGATATTATATGCTAATCAGTATTTATAATGGTCGGTTACCTTTGTTCATTTTGCTATAGTTTTATCAAATACATAGAGCAATCCAAGAGTTGAGAACATCAAAAATCATCGCTCAAGTTTTGATTACAGAGACCATTGCCATATGGCAACAAGATGTTGTCCAAAATCCAACCATGTATCCCCTTCTAAATTCCCCAATTTATTTGCACTTATAGGAGATAAATTGTCTCATATTATATTACGAGCTTTAAACTCAATACCATTATAACAAAGCCAGTGTACACGATTCGTAGGACCATATGGCTGCAATATGTTTAACCATATGTTTGTGGATTGCGAGGGGAGTCATTTGAATCGGTACCTTTGCGCTCAATCTCTAAGATAACGTAATGGTGCAATGCGTGATAACCCCTATATTCGTTTACTCGCAACGTGTATCTAGAACATATTTATTTATTCTGTATTGGGTTTTTGGATTGATAACAAGTTTAAGAGATGTCTTGTTAGTACGAGATGTTTGGAAAAGATAGCTTTAGCAAAAGGGGCTAAGTGTTGGGTTGCGCATGAGAAACACATGAATATGGATACAACCCAAACAAAGAATCTTATTCTCAAGGGAGTGACACGTGTTTTCTAATAGGAAAACATTACGCCCAAGGGACATCAGGGGAAAACGTTTGCGCATGCGTGCACTCCAGCACGTTTTCTAAGAATTTCTGAAGAGTTTGAGTTAGAAAATAAATGTTTGTTTTCTCCAAGTATACAAAAACGTTCGAGAGTATACTTTTGTCAGACCAAGATACTATATTGACAAACACAATATAAAAGAATTAGTCTTAAGTTTCAAGCATGGACACTAAATTTTGGCATTTTGTGAAGTCCAATTTATAAGGCATGTTTGAAAGTTAAATTTACTAATGTTTTGACTAATTTGCATACGGATTCAGAGCATGCGCAGACGTTTTTCACTCGTGTCCGCCCAAGCTAAAGAGGTATATGCATTTGACGTCAAGGTAGCTCAACTTGGAGGACAAAACAAAAGAATTTCAATCTCCTGGGAATTGGAAACCTATTGTTACATGTCCTCGATATGAGCTGCATTCCGACAGACTGCAAGGGGCCGGTCTATTGACAAATTGAATGTTGAACACGAAAACGTTTACCTAGACCCCGTCCACACTATACCGGATAAATTTGAATCTGAATTTTTATTTATTCGGTTAGGCCTACCGTCAACACTAGTCCGGGCGAATCCGGAACAATTCTTCACCGAAAACGATTTTTTTCGTATACGGTGTCCAGAGTGGGACAATTTGAATACGCCGGCTAGCTGTATTAGTGTGGACGGAGAACATTTCGTATCCGAAATCTTTCGAATATTGATATAATAATTATATTTATGATGGTAGCAATGATGACGTTCAGTTTATAATGGTCATCGTTTCGTCCATAAAAAAAGATACGAAAAAAAATGGGCTCTTCAATTCTTAACTAGTTTATTCCAGTGTAACTAGCAATTTGAATCAATCCGGCAGTGTAAAGCAAGATTTAAAAAAATTAAATTCAGTTCTTACTGAAGCTTCGATCATGATCACGTCAGTTGACGTCAAATTGCTTTTGGTTAGTCAAACAGTATCATATCTGGCCACAAATATCCATCGCTTCTCACTGAAGGAGCACCATTTATGCCTTAAGGGTTTCGCTGCAATATAAACCAGAATCGACCTACATCTTCGATAAAAATCGTCCCTTAAACCTGCACTTATCTCGTGCAATCAACTCACCAATCTTTCAGAGATTTTTATTTCAACTATCTTTATAAATGTAGTAGATTTTCGTCGAATTATCAGCCCAAATATGATACCTTCACCTTCTTGTCAACCTCGCTTGTTGAAGGTATTGCCAACTGCCCTAAGGCTTTTCGTGGCCGTTTCTGGATCCTGACAAAACTCGATCTTTCTAAATCTCCGCCAAAAACGATACAGCTGGTTTATTGAAGTTTTATCTTGGAGATACTAGCATCTGTAGGATAAGGAATATTTTTTTTATGTGCAAGGAAGAGGTCCTGTGGCTCTATAATGCCTTTCCTATGGAGATATACAGGGGTTAACATAGTGTAATTAAGACTGCTGCGTCCAAATTCAAAACAATGATCCAATTCAAAAGACCAACTTTATTGGTTTTGTTGGTGGGTACCGGTAAATACAACTTCCTCTCAGAGACGTATTGAAATGCTCACTTCTGGGTGTCCGTAATGGCTATTTCTATGCACAAATACGTTGTATATCGTGCGTGCAAACAGACATTACATTCATTTATTGCGATTTGATTTTTCATCAGTACCAGTAAATACCACATTCCTCTCACAGACGTATAATGCTCAACCTGGGTGTCCCTCGTGACGACTATTTCCATATACAAATACGTTGTATAGCATGCGTGCAAATAGACAAAACATTCATTTATGTGATTTGATTTTTCGTCTTGGATATGTTTGAGGGCGAAATCCAGGATTTCACTTCCAGATGTGATGGGCAGCAGCACACCCCTCTTCACTGGGCCCTGTAAGATTTGCCCTTGTTGTATCCCCTCAGTATAGGAAACAAACTAGGAACGTCCAATAACAGTATTTTTTTTTAAATATTGTAATTCATTCTAGGTTTGGTTTCAAAACCGAAGAGCAAAATGGAGGAAACGAGAACGCTATTCCCAGGTCCCTGTACCAGTACGAGGAATGCCAACCTCGCCTTATGACCAAATCCCGCCTCCTTCCTGGCCTCGTAATGACCCTTCAGTGGGAATCAGCCAGGGAGGACCAATGCCTCGACATCTACCCTCTCACGTGACCCTTCCAAGTTACGGCGCTGTGTTGCATGCGCAGTCGATGTCTTCAATGGCGGGAAGAACGTCTCCCCCCGGGTCTCCAAACCACGTCATCAATACATCAATGGCTCCCTCTTCTCACATCAGGTCGCATGCTCACCAGCAAGGACCGCATCCCAATGTGACAATAACCTCGTCGTCGATGCCGCATAATCATATTTCATCATCAAACTATCCGCCACATTCTTCCCCCGGCGCATGTCACTCTCCTCCGTCCGCTGGCCCGCATGTATCGCGGGACTGTAGAATAGAAAATGAACAAGATCTACAGGGTGGACAGTGCGTTGTTCGACATAGTTCTAGTATAGCCGCTCTTCGTCTCAAAGCTAAGGAGCATGCCGTTGCCATGGGAATGGTAAGAGTATACAACATGAGAGCTGATGTCTGATATCGTTTGGAAATTTGACAACTGTTGTCTTAGCAACATACCGAGAAGTCTACGTGGTGCTATGGTCCACGTTATAGTTGCTGGTGACAGTTACCGCCAGTCAAAAATAGTTGCCGCCAGTCAAAAATATGAAAGGTACCGACTGATTAGGTTTGAATAACAATTGAAACAGCCAAAAGCCGAATAACAGCCGAAAGGTACCGACTGATTAGGTTTGATTGAAGGCAGCAAAAAAACAAATTTCAGCGTTCAGCTCGCAGACACAGAGTTCGCATGTTATGGAAACTGCGGTAATGTATTCGCATATTTGTATGCACGATTTTTTTTGCTGCCAAACGAGCTTCTACACTTACCTTATTTGGTAAAACTTCTCATCGAAATGTGTCGCGGTTTAACGTGCATAATAATTGCCAATACATTACTTCGCGCTGTAAATATAAGAATATCGTAAATATTCCGCGCACAGTACAGTTTTTATTTTAGTTGTTTGGTATTTAAAGTTAAGAATATTTACTATATGAGATTATACGCGCAAATAGATCAGATTTAATTGTTTACATTATTGCGGGATGTTACGTTTTTTTTACACTTTAAAACCGAAGGCAATATATTTATACTATTATAGGTTCTACAACGTTTATCGCCAGGAATTATTGCATTGCATTGCATTGCAATTATTGCAATTGGACGTTTGCACGATGGCGTCACTTTCCTCTACTACCAGACTCCCTTGCACACTTTCTTTTATTCAATTAATTAGCACCAATTGTCTTACTATTCTCATGAGGCAATACAAATTTAAATAAGAAAGAAAATTCGCTAAGCATCTTGGTCCTGGGAGTCAAATGACGTACGCCATCAGACAAATGTCCTATTATTGTTTTCCCATTTCAAATCACATGTCATTTCCTAGAGTATCATTTCTTTGTTTAACGGTTGCGCATGAAAAGACACATGAATATGGATACAACTCAAACAAAAAATTATGATTCTCAAGAGAATGGCACGTGGTCTGATATGAAAATCATTACGGCCAAGCTATAAAGGAGGACTTTTCTTTACATTCAGGTTTAAATATCGGTTACATTAATTTATGGTAACCCTGGTGCAAGGGGCCCTGGAATAATGCCCCAATTCACCCCAAGTCTAAAGGTTAAAATTCAGAATTTTTTATTTTTTTAAACCAATAGCAAAACAACCGTGTTATTTCGAGTATTATATATATATATATTGATATAGTTTTGTAATATTTTCTATTCGATTGTACAAATTTGCTAGGTATTTCTTTCTAGGTATTTTCTTAAATTGTCAGCTTTTGAGAGGAATAAATGAGAATTAAGATTAATCTTGGAAAATTGTTTTATTTCCACGAAGGTAATTTTGCTATAATTCTTCCGCAATTTTCTATTTTTGATTGTCCAGTGCTTCTAATAGGAATCTGTGTTTTGTGAGTGTGTTTCAGTACTTCAATGACGTCGTCTTGTTTTTCGTTTTTTGTTTTTTGTTTTTTACTCTTGCGGCGCGCCAAAACATTTTTGAATCCGTATGCAACTCAATCTTCAAACACAAAGGTTTTTTGTCCCCTTAAAATTCCCCAAAAAGGCTAATGTTTCTTAAACGGAAGGCCTTGTTCTACCCACCACCACGGCTGAACATACACGTACTTTAACATTAATCTTTATTGATACTATTACAACTATTTCGCTATCTGTCTTCAATATTGGGATACGTTCCCCGAGGGCCGATACTTCATGTGCGATTGTCCAAATGTCCCGCTGTGAACAAATGCTTCTCGATGACGCTAACGAATCTTATCAGTATTATAGTGGTAAAAGCATGTTATAAAATCGCTGGGTGCTTGACCTTTTATCGTGTGTATGACTGCATGTGGTTATAAGGAAAAAAAAACGGTAGAGTGATTGATAAAATCTGTAGTGATGAACCCGCGAGCCCAAGCTACCAAAATAGCTCTCCCCTCCCCCCTCAATCGTGTCTCTTCTTTTCAATAAAAAGTTATTACCGAGTAACATTATGGCGTCATTTAACGACTACCAGAATCCCTTAAACATTTTCTTTTGTTCAGTTAATTAGCACCAATTATCTTACTATTCTCAAGAGGGAATATAAATTTAAATAAGAAAGAAAATTCGCCAAGCATAAAGGTAGTGGTAGTATAAAATGACGCCATCATGTAAACGGCCGTGATTTTCCAAACAACAAGTTGAAGGCGAATGACTTTAATTACAATAACAGTCGCACAAAACGRTTGATACTTCATTTTATTTCAAAGTAAATAACTTGGATGGAGTGTTGACTGATGCGTTACCTGGTCTTTACCTTGTTTGTTTTGAACGATTAGTTTCCAAGCCGACCTTGAGGTCCAAAACAGCAGACTTTTATCCTCTCTCGACACGGAGATGCTTACTAGACGAGAATCGTTTAAGAATGTTGACGTTCGATTTGTTTTGATGGGTGACAGTGAAGTAGGAAAATCAGGTGAGATTTATAGTGCTTTTTCTTGTCAGTTAGAAAATAAATGTCCAAACAAATTACCCTGGTTTGTATACGTATTTTTCTGCTCTCCTTTCAACCTCAGCTTACAGAATAAATTGATAAATAAGACCTGAATCAAGTACTAAAGCAACACGAGATATTTAAGCCACAAATCAGGCATACGGTACCCTTGTTCGTAGGGAGAAGGGGTACAAGACAAGAATCTATAAGGGGAAACTGTTAAACATTTTAAAAACATCTTTTAGTTCCGCAACAAAAATAATATTTGATCGCTTATAAAGATTGATAGTGAAACCCTTGATCCTTTCCAAGTATTTTAAGTAAAATAGTGTTGTATTTTTACGTACGTAATTATTATGGTCTAATGGAGCTTGTTTTTCTAGATCATTGTCTAATTTTGAATAATCTACGAAAAGTCTAATTACTTTTTCATGCATCCTTTGTGCATGTAAAAGGTGTTAAAAAGAAATCAAATAGCTGGATAATCTTTGCGAAAACAAAAGAAAATGATAAGGTTTAATGAAAAATAACACCGAAGCCAATCAACTTTTGACTTTGGAATAAATCAGTAGCTTACTTTCAATAATTAAGATAAAAGGCTTTTCTTTTATGAAGATATGCTGACAGTCATTTCCCTATTGATTGGCTACCTTTGTTTTTCTTCGGGCAACCTCAAACCTCAACCACAAAAAGAAGAGATGAATGCGAAAAAGTCATTTGTGATAGAGCTTGGGCTATCTGTGTTGTTGTTTACACTATCTACGTGACCCTAACCGACCCTTGAACCAATGCGTTGTGTCAAAATAAACCCAACAAAATTTTCAATCTCCTGAGAATCGGAAACCTATCGTAATCAAGTTGTCTAAATTGAGCTGCATTCCGAAGTGCTGCAAAGGTATATCACTTGCAGCAAACTCCTACGCCGGAATTTTATCACGGTTTGTGGGGTATGGCACCTGAGCGGGCAAGAAACACCTTGATCCAATGCCCACGGGTCCTAATCGTTTATTCTCATAGTCTGCTTTTGTTGAGCGAGAAAATCTGATTTTTCGGCCTCATTTGCGAAGTTACGCTGCTCGGGAAGAAACTACAGAGTTGGTTTCATTTATTTCTATTTATTTGTATCCTCGTCGCCGGCTGAAGTTGCTGTGGTCGCTCATCGTGGACTCCGAAGCCCGTAGCCCACCCGACTAAGTTCTTTTACGAAGCAGAAACCCACAGTTGATGGTCAGCCGCCCGCAACGTTAACAGCTCGACCAGTCGAAGTATCCGTGTTTACCAGGTATCTAATTTGATAGTAACATTCATGAGTTGTGATGATTGTCAACAAACATTTGCTGGAAGAAGCAGGAAGTAGACAACGTGAGCATGCATAACGTAATGATTTAATATACTACAAATTCTTCACAAAACTTGAGTGATCATGAAGGCAATTGCTGTCTTTCATTCTATTCAGCTGATAAAAAATTTTGAATCTCATTATCAGCTCCACATAGTGGTCAAACACTGCTGTCAGTTGAAAACAATGCTATTGAAAACTTGCGATTCAGCTGATGATTCAGCTGACTACATGTAGAGAGTTACTTGCTGTAAATTTACTTTTTATTTGAAATTAACGAGACCCACAATGCCCTTTGGTCTTGGAATGCACTATTCAGTATGCAGTATTCAGTGTTTAACCTTTTTTGAAATAGCTTGAAATAAAACAAAAAATAAAACCTTGAAATAAAACAAATCTAGTCAACGTGTGATAGTGAATTAGGGTCTGCAAAAGAAAACGATGGATTTAGGATCTGCACCAATGTGCATTAGTAAATTTCACCTATTTCACGGTTTTAGTAATCTCACGCACTCTAAAACTAAAAACTAAATCGCTAACATGAAACAGTCCATAATTTGACCAGGATTCCTTGCGCACGTCGTAATAACCGCGCGCGTGCAATTGAATACGTCACAGTTAGAATTCAAATGACGTCATAGCCAATTAAAATTTAGATTGTTTCAAGTAGTTGAATTGACAAGACGTGTTTGAATATCAAGTGATTTTTATTGTTCAAAATGTGCGGAACATTTCAGTCTAAATTTAAGCGCAACAACAAAATAGCGCCTGTACCATGTCCTTTTGAACTAGAGGTTCTGAAAAGAGCAAAGATCCAAATCGAGAAAGAAAAAGCTCTTTTGAAGAAGGAAATCGCCATACAAACCGGATCAAGTCTCTTATTCCTGGATACCGAGAGCAGGAGAAGTAAAACGCCAGCTTGCGTTGCATATGATTTGAATTTGGATGGCAACGTTGTGCAAAAGGGTTTGAAAGCAACCTGTCCACGAAGACTGGCAAGCGATCCGAAGTTGCCCGTCCTGACAAGAGAGATGCTGCTTGAGAAGCAGGCACAGGCAAAAGAGAACAGAAACAAGCAGCTGGAAAATAAAAGGAAAGGAGCCGCCTTGAAATCTTTGCGAGCGAGGGAGAAGAAATTAGAAGAGGAAGAAGAAAAGTTGAACAAGATTGCAAAGATAAACGAAAAGCTATGCAAGGCCGACGCGAACAGACAAGCTCAACTCGAAGGTGTTAAAACTAAAGCCAAGAAATCCTCCAACAACACACGCAGCAAGATAGCTGAGGCACAGAACTTTGCCAAAGCGCAACAGACCTTGGTGCAGAGTGACAGAAAATTGAAAGAAGCTCAAACCAAAAGAGAAAAAGCTGTTAACAAGGTTGTCAGAAAACAGCGACAACGTGAAGCACAAGCCCAGAAAGTCCGACAAAGGGCAGCCAAGCAAATGCAGGAATGTGTTCGTGTGTTTGATCTGGAAGTCGATTCACACTTCTATGCATCGGACAGCGAGAGTGACAAAGATGACATGTGGGATGCTGCATTCTGGGACAGAAAAGTCTAAAGAAGAAGAAGGCTGAGAAGATGGTAATATGAGTTGGCCACATGGATTGCGATCCAATTTTACGAAAGGCGAACGAATATTAAGGGAAGAGAAGTGCCAATATACGGTCTGAGCATCTTGTAAAGAGACTAGTGAAAAAAGAAAAAATAATAATAATAAGTGTAAATAATAATTGGTAAATTTTTAATATTATATTTGTAAATGCGTAAGAATTTTGAATGGTTGTCTATCATTGTTAATATTAATAAATGAATAATACATTTTATCCTTAAGAGTGTTGATAATTTAAATTCGATTAGAGGAGAATACTTTACGAATAATAATATAATGGATATCAAAATTTAATTGTGGGAGTTGAAGTTGGGCGCTCAGGCTTAGGTGGGTGTGATAAAGGGGTGTCGGAATTGGGAGTGGGGGGGTGTGATAAAGCGGTGTTGAGGAACGGATGGGGGCTATAACGAAAGCATAAAATAAGCTATTTTTAAAGCGTCTTGGATCATTTATAGAGTGGCTGATTAGTTGACGCATAAGAGAAAAAGTACGGTTACAGCAGGGCTCGCTCGCACGGCTTGTACGAGAACATTTTTGTTCCTAATGAAAGAGCTCACGGTGTGAGGATGTGCCGCTTGGCGCACGTCATGGTCTTACATAAAATATATCATATAATTATCCATAAAATAGCTATATTTATGAAATGCATTATTTTGAAACACACTTATTTTTAGAAATTCTGTATTTTTTTTGAATAGCTGTTGCTGTAAGGTTCATAACGAAGAGGTTTATTGGAGAGTATGACTCATCGCAAGGTATAAACACATTTATAGTTCCTCTGGAATCTTTCACTCCTTAGTTGTCCTCGATCGATTCTATTAAGGCCGGTTTAGGCTGTACGATTTTCGCCTACCACTATCGTATACAACACGCTCGCGCCATCCTACAACTCGAGTCGTAGCGTGTAAATCAAGCCTTCAACTCGCCTATGACAGACGCGAGCGTGTTGTATACGATAGTTGTAGGCGAAAAACGTACCGTCTAAACCGGCCTTTATACTATCAATCCGTTTGATTCGTTCCTCTTGCTATATTTTATAAAATATCGTATTATTTCTGCTGTAGATTTCCACTATAAGTATCAAGCTCCTATTGATGATGACCACATTAACATAGAAATACTTGATCCAGGACCTTTGGTAAGCAAAACCATAGTATACTGGTATGCACTCTATCTAGCTCAAAAAAGATACCACACTCTTCAACCCCTTCAGTCTCTTTCACCTTTCTTTATGCACTCAAACTACCTGTAATGATACCCAGTTGGTTTATGGAAAGCTCCGACACAATAGACCCTTTTCGAGTTCCAAATTACCGCTGTGTTTCTTGATTACAGACTCATTTACTCAGGCTTAGCCTCGATTTTGTGCAGAATATTCACGTGTTCCAGTCAAACAAGTTCCATCAAGTTTCAAAGTGCTTGTATTGTTGAAGTTGTGCATTCTTTATTTTACCGTTGGTATTTGTAAATACTTAGACACTGATACGAGGCTAATCCTGAGTAAATAAGTCTGTAATCAAGAAAGACAGCGGTATTTTGGAACTCGAAACTGGACTATTATGATTTTTTTTAAATGTCTTTTTCTTGTTCTGGTTCAGCGTTTCGGGGGCTCAAACAAATTCTTTTCAATTTGGTCCTCCTAACCCCCTCTCGGAAAATCCTGGCCACGCCCCGTGTAATTTGTATCGTAAAAGATCGAAATCTGTCTTTCTTTTTAACCTGTCTCGAATAGTAATCGTAAGTGTGATAATTCAAACCAATAAATGCCAAATAATTAAACATCAAAGAAAATATTTTCATTGCAGCCAAAGGGTCAAATGAAAGATCGTATCCTGGAAAGCCGGGTCACGTGGGGAGACGGTTTCGTGTTAGTTTACTCCATCACTGATCGCAGGAGCTTCAAGTCGATCATGACATATCACCAAATGGTGTGCAGTATTAAACCCAAACCTGTTGTTGTACTACTGGCTAATAAAAGTGACTTGGAACACAAGAGAAAGGTATTAAGTTAATAAAGCGCATGCTTTTCTCTCTCCCCCCGCCTTTCCGAATGTGGTGAGGGGAGGGGTGGGGGTGAGTAGAGGATGACAGATAGCGAGTACACGATTGCGCGTAACGACCATTATTTCTTAGTATCATTTCCTCAATCAAGGTGTCATTGACGACGTATTAAAATGCGATATGTCTGAGAGATGGGTTTACACTTATTTCAAAAAACGTTTCAGGGATCAAAAATTGGCCATCTGAGACTAAACAGCATTTTAGTGCTTTCACGTTTTATGGCTAAAATACGAAAAGTCACATTTCTAACTCAAAGGTCATACTTCAAATTCCAATCTAAAAGGAAACTACGTTACTCGACATTGAATATACTACATTTTGTAGCTTGTTACTTGGTCTCAGATTTCAGATCTCCGACCAGGGACCTACGACCTCCCTGGCGCTCCGACGGAGGTTTTTAGAAATAGCTTTATCATACTCATTAATAATTCATGAGTAAACCAGCCAATCAATGGGCTATTTTTATGCCACATGATGTTACTTGAAACCTGGTAATGTCATGTGAAAGGACTGAATTCAGTCTGGAGTAACTGGAACAAAATTAATTCAGTCCTAGGACTGAATTAATTTTGCTCCAGTTATACTCAAAGTCRAATAATAATGAGCATGAGAAGTCATTTCAAAGCCTCCAATATGGGACTGGATGGGATTTCAAGTCCAAGTAGAAGACCAAATTCAAATTTAACGAAACAGTTGCTGTTTGCAATTCCATCTGCTAAATATGTTAGAGATCCATGGATCAAAATTAGTCAACT
>NW_022261771.1:127125-144717 GCF_009602425.1 Actinia tenebrosa | reverse complement strand
GTGGACAGCTCGTGTGTTGTATCCGTATTCATGTGTGGACAGGTCGTGAGTTGTATCCATATTCATGTGCAAACCTTAAACAAAGAAATGATACTCTAGAGAATGACATGCCCATGAGAATAAGGTTCATTGTTTAAGTTGTATCCATATTCATGTGTCTAATCTCATTTGCAACCATTAAACAAGAAAATGATACTCTAGGGAAAGACATGTGGTCTGAAATAGAAAAACATTTGCCCAAGTTGAAAATGTCACATGAAGTGTCTTGTAGAATTTCTAACTGAACAGTTATGTTGTTAATTTTTTTCTAGTGGACCTTACAAAAACAAAATTTTCTATTTATCCCATGGACGATGTTTTCAGAAGACCAAACTTTAATTTTGAATCAAGAAAGTAAGTAATTGCTGCTGCAGGTGTCGCCCTGACTTAGATCAGCCCATAGGTTGTTTCAGGGTTCGATCTGTGAATTAGACGTGCCCTGACTTAGATCAGCCAATAGGTTGTTTCAGGGTTCGATCTGTGAGTTAGCCATGCTCTGACTTAGATCAGCCCTGAGGTTGTTTCAGGGTTCAATCTGTGAGTTAGCCATGCCCTGACTTAGATCAGCCCTGAGGTTGTTTCAGGGTTCAATCTGTGAGTTAGCCATGCCCTGACTTAGATCAGCCCTGAGGTTGTTTCAGGGTTTGATCTGTGAGTTAGCCATGCCCTGACTAAGATCAGCCCTGAGGTTGTTTCAGGGTTCAATCTGTGAGTTAGCCATGCTCTGACTTAGATCAGCCCTGAGGTTGTTTCAGGGTTCAATCTGTGAGTTAGCCATGCTCTGACTTAGATCAGCCCTGAGGTTGTTTCAGGGTTCAATCTGTTAGTTATCCGTGTTTCAGGATATAGACAAACGCTAATAATGCTTTTCGTTTGATGTTTTGTTAGGTTATGGCACTTCTACTATACTTACATCAGTCACAAGATTCCCGCCATCATTGCCGATACCTTGTCCATATTTATTGGCAAAAAGCCAAGGTACGTTATTTCCCGGGAAATGAGATACCAGACGTAGATTGGTCCAGGAATCTAAGAAAAGGGTGGACCATAAAAATCTGTTTTTGCTTCAGAGGAACCTCACTGATCATGCAAAACGAAACCAGATGGGGTCCAGGGATATGCAGGATGGAACTAGGGGTGGTAAAAGGGGTGACTTGTGACCCCAACCCTTTTGCTCAAATGTCACTGAAATTTTATTTTTCGTTATTGTTGAGGGAAACTGTTTCATTTTGACAAGAGATAATAGCTCTAGAGCTAGAAAACACTTGGGAATTTTTGTTGTTACAAACAAGCTTTGCACGCCTAGATTCCATTTCGCTTGGTTCTGATCGAAAAATGCATTGCAAAAATATTACATTGTATTTTGCATGGTTTTCTTCCTTAGGATGAACCGGTTATACAGCAAACTTGAAAAAGCTACAAACATCATGAAGGCTTTTACTACACAAGAATGGCAGGTGGGTACCCTGTGCTTTATTGATGTTAGTAAGGACAAATAACTATTCTTTTCATTGTGGAATCAGCACTTTAAAAACTTTTTTTTTAACTACACTTTTTTWAAGATTTTTTTTCCCGAAAGTAGCCAAACACCTTAAGGTGGTATTACAATATCTAGTGTTACATTTACTATCTGTGCAACACATTGTTGGTGTCTTCATTTAATGTTAAATTTGATACATTCTTGCAGTTTACCACGACAAACAATTTGAGATTACTGGAAACATTGAGTCCAGAAGATAGACAGGTTGGTAATGATGTAAACATTATTTCGAGCTATCGTTCGTCTGTCCGTCCAAATCATGCATCCCCTTCCATTATCCATCTGTCTGTCCAACAGTTCGTACGTCATTCCATCCATCCGTCCGTCCGTCCGTCCGTCCGTCCGTCCGTCCGTCCGTCCGTCCGTCCGTCCATCCATCCATCCATAATCCATCCGTCCATCCATCCCATCTCATCTCATCTCATCCAATCCCTCCCTCCCTCCATCCATCCATCCTCCCATCCATCCACCCACCCATCTATCCATCCATCCAACCATCCATCCCATCCCATCTCATCCAATCCACCTATCCCTGATATTTCAAGTTCAATTTCAAATGCCTTCATTCGAAACAAAAACTCACGCAAAAAAAAATTCTTTCAAATTCTTTGACAGACCTTTGGATTCGACGTCCGTGAACTGAACTGGGATTCTTACTTTAAAGATTTCGTGCTTGGAATAAAGCTGTTTCTCCTCAAAGAA
Source organism: Actinia tenebrosa (assembly GCF_009602425.1). The sequence continues at coordinate 142,436 of NW_022261771.1, read as the reverse complement.
GACATGAAAAACATCAACTTGGCTCACAACCGAATAAGAAAGTGAGTAAAACCAAAGGGAACCCAATCCTATATTTAACTTACACAGGGATCCCACTCGCCAAAGCTAAGTCTATTCGTTTTTCTTTTCTTTGCAGACTTCGTAACATTCGCTGGAGTATGTACGCTTTGATGTTTGTTCTCTTCTCCTGGCTGCTCATTAAAAAGGTCCCTGCTGTTCGTATGGCGTCTCTCAAGTTACTCATGAGAGCTAGGGTCATCTTCAGAGCATTGGAGCCCTTTATGATCGTCAACTAGACAACCATTTGGTCAGTAGAGCACCAGACTAAGTAGTTAGGGTTCCTGCTGGGAACCCTCTGGTATAATGTTCGTTGAATTGTTTGAAGTCTTTATCTTGATTTCATGACTAAAAGAGCGTTTTCACTCACGTGGGAAGGCAGCCATAAACAATAGAAACTTTCTGCACAGTATTTGCATAAAAATAGAGTTCAATTCCCGGAGGATAGAAAATGTATTGTTTTGGTACCCCATAATGGTCGCTGTGACGTCACGTGAAAACGCTCATTACTAGTTTATTACTCACAAATGATAACCGCCATTAAATAGACCTCTTTAACTTGAGCGCAATTTTTTTTCAGTTTTATATTATTACTTAAGGTAAAGGGGTTTATTCGCTCTGAAATCAAGGGAAAGTTCAAACAAATATAAAACCACAGGGTTCCCACTCTGAGATTCTTAGTCTGGTAGACCCCTGACATATAACGTCAAAGCAGCTCAATACGAGAATTGGAAACCTATTGTCATATCCTTCAAATTGAGCTGCATTCTGACAGACTTCGAGGGGTCTATTCATTTGGTAATATTTTTAACATATATCGTCTCCGAGGCCCCTTCAATAGACCTCTTCGGCTTGGGGTAATGTTTTCCCATTTCAGACCACATGTCATTCCCTTGAGAATAAGATTCTTTGTTTGAGCTGTATCCATATTCATGTGTCTTCTCATGTGCAACCGAGCGCAAACCTTAAACAAAGAAACGATACTCTAGGGAATGTGGTCTGAAATGGAAAAACATGTCAGAGCCGAGGAGATCTATTCCCTATTGAGGGCGAGAGTGTTCTCTAATGTTATACCTACGTTTATCGTGATTCTTGTCGACTAGAACTCTATATAGTCAATAATATTTCTTAATCATTCTTATCGCCACCAATGCATCTAAGCTTTCCTTACGACGGAGAGATTCGATTATGGTATAGAACTTTAATCATAAGAAAATAACGAAAGTCGTATCCCGCACCACCAGTCTCTAAAAAACGCAACTTTTCGAAAGCGGATACGTGAGGTGTGGATGGGCCAAAAGGATTCGAAAGCGCTGCGCGTGGTCTTCTTGATTATGACCATTAGATCGACCCCTGTATACTCTCATGGTCAACCTTTCGTTGTCTATGGAAAGAAGTGCTATGCATGATAAAATGAATCATATATGATTCCTTTTTAATATACCTCTGACCTCCTCAACTTCTAGCATATACAGTGTTTGGAGCCCTATGACTCAAAATCCCTTGAGATATGAATACGATGGAACAATCGCCATGTTTGTTGATCTAACAATGAGAAGCTAGTGAGGAATGCTTTGTTATCGTCAACCAACATGGCGCCTATGACGTAACATGCGCATGCTCTATAGAGACATGCGATCATGGCCTAATAAAAAGGCATACCACGCTTAGAGTTGTCTGGGTCAGATGAACATCAACACTATAATATTATTAATAATTCTAATATATATAATTTTATTATTAATAATAATTAATAGACCTTTTTCTAGTTCCTAAAATACCGCTGTGTTCCTTGATTACAGGCTCATTTATTCAGGCTTAGCCTCGAATCAGTGTAATTATTCGCAAATACCAACGGCAAAGTAAAGAATGCACAACTTCAAAAATACAAACACTTTAAATTTCCACTGAGCTTTACTGGAACGCTTGAATATTCTACACTAAATCGAAGCTCACCCTGAACAACAGGGAACTCAAAACTAGAGTTTTTTGAATTTAGCCCGTTTAAGGATTTTCCCGATACTACAACATGACACCACAGAAATCTAGCTTGGGCTACCTGTGTCAAAACTTGAGTCTTAGTGCGCTTTCAGAACCGATTGGTCTGCGCGACCAGTTCTGAAAAGCGTCAGTTCTTAGAGCTGGATGTGATTTATTTGAGAACTTGCCGCTTGGACCGATCGTTTTGACTTGATAGGAAGCGCCCTTAGAAAAAAAAAAATCTTTTTGAATTTCAAACGATATAGATAATTAATAACTTACTATTCAAAATTCAATACAATTTATCAAACAATCTTGTTACAATCAATAGATGCAACTAAAAAAWATATATTAATAATATTAAATAAGTAGAAAAAGTTTTTCGGTGCAGTGACTGTTTCGACGTCATAGTCGTAGCCGCAGATAACTTCTGCTACAGGTGCATGCGGATATAGCGAAGTTTCTTGGAGTATCTATGAACCTGTTCAGGATTTTCCCTAGAAAAAAATTTATTGTTTGTCTTAGCGAACCAACACGTCCGACGTTGGGCTATGGTGTCCCTTTCCCGAATTAAGGACTGTCTCTACCATCCCTTTGGGATCCCCAAGACATCCCCTGTCTTTCCCCTTGTCCCTGTTTTATCCTTTAGAATACCGGTGTCTCTCCTATCCCCGAGTTCCCTCGGGATTCCCTCAGACATCCCTTGGCCGTCGCTCGTCCCTGGCCTGCCATCATCACTACTAGTGTCTCTAGACATTCCCTGTGTATCACCTTGTCGATGTTTTATCCTTTAGAATACCGGTGTCTCTCCTATCCCCAAGTTCCCTCGGGATCTCCTTAGACATCCCTTGGCCGTACGTCCCTCGTCCCTGGCCTAACATCATCATTGTTTTTCTTAGCGAGCCTTACAGTTGATAAAGGATATAACTAGCTAAAAACTAGTGTGAGCTGCGTCGGTGTTTCTAATGAAACAGTAATGATGAAAAGGTAAATTATACACCGTGAAAAGATGAAAAACTTACTGACGTTTCGGACGCTAGTCCTTCGTCGGAGTAAAAGATAAAGTTGATAAAGGACGTGAGCCTCATCCATGGCCTCACAGATCTTCTGAGCTATAGTCGTGGAGAACCAGCTGTAGGTTTTGATTTTAGCAGACGGGGTGGGGTGGCTTATGTGAACCTACATTCATGACCGGGGGATTTTCTCAAAAATGTTGAGACTATAGGATTGCCATTTGTTCGTTATGCAGGAATAGTCCGCAGTTTCGAGTTCCAAATTACCGCTGTGTTTCTTCATTACAGACTCATTTACTCAGGCTTAGCCTCGAATCAGTGTCTAATTACTCGCAAATACCAACGGTAAAGTAAAGAATGCACAACTTCAACAATACAAGCACTTTGAAACTTGACGGACCTTGACTGGAACACGTGAATATTCTTCACAAACTCGAGGCTAACCCTGTGCAAATGAGTCTGTAAACAAGAAACACAGGGGTAATTTTTGAACTCGAAAAGGGTCTATTGGAGATGGAGAGAGTTAGAACCCCCGGGCAAAAAAATATATTTTCATGCAAAGCTTTGCATTGTTTCTTCCCTACATAAGGCAATCCTTTGCGTGCAGTTGCTGACGTCAGATCATCGCGTTGTCCTAGCAGCTGTACCCTGCAAGGAGAGGCCCTTTTCTTTTCCTAGCGAAATAAAAAAGGACCTCTGTTCGCAGGGTGTAACAGCTGATTGGCTTTGAAGCATTTTATCCTTATTTATAAGTCAATCCTTTGCGTGCAGTTGCTGACGTCAGATCATCGCGTTGTTCTAGCAGCTGTACCCTGTAAGCAGAGGCCCTTTTCTTTTCCTAGCTGGATAAAAAAGAGCCTCTGTTCGCAGGGTATAACAGCTCATGCGCTTTGAAGCATGTTCTCCTTATTTATAGGTCGGTCCTTCAATCAAGATTTTCTTAGCTTCTGACCTCGAACTCTATTTTATAATATAAAGAGCCTATCTATATGTTTACAAGCGTTGGATTTTCTGTCAGGTCTCGCCCTTGATTTAAGGGCATTTCTCCACAGTTTTCCTCCCTTCAAACCTAACATGCTTAATTCCAGTTCGATCTGGGAGTAAGACAACGTGCCCTGATTTTGATGAGCACATACTAGTAGGTTGGTTCAGAGTATCGATAAAATTGGAAGTGAAATTTTGAACAAAATATATAATATTTCCCAATTTTTCTCTCAGTCTTATTTCTTAATTAGGCGTTTCCGACTGAAATTATCACAAGCTACCTCAGACATCCAACATGTCATCTCCTATAGCGATAATGATTACAATAACCATCTATATGTAAACAGATATTTCTTGATAAGCGTCAAGAAACTTTCCACCACGTGGCTTTCTTTGTTGCATGTCAAAATGTAACGCGCCACGCCCGCCATGCCGCGCACACGTAATCGCGTCATCCGTCAATCAACTTCATGAGAAAATTTTGCTCTAGCTTTTAAATTTTTTTAAATTCTGGAAATAGTGAATTCCTTGGTACTGAGATCTAGTTTCTATCTAGTTGAATGATAGTATAGCTGGTCTATGAATAGATAATTAATGAAAGTACTGTTATGATGTCTTATTAAATGCAATTTCCAATTTGAATAACCCAAGATTTGAACTTATCATCTTAATTTTCTTAAGCTTCCGGATGTGATGAGCATGATTTTAGTTTTTGTCTTTCCATTATATTATTGATAGTAACTCGTTTAATCTGAATTTTGGCTTGTCTCTAGAGATCACCTAGTGCTCATGGAGCTTGCCTGGTGCTATGAATAATTGATTAATTATAAAATTATCGTATTATCACTTCAATTCCTTTTAAGGTTCGGATCGACTGGTTAGGTTACGTTCCTGGTGAAAAATGACTTTCGCATCAGAGAGGAATCAATATAATTATGCTACAAGTTTGAGTCTTTCGGTTTTATATAATGATACATATTGTGGACGTATGTGTGATGGGATGATTGATAGAAAGCATCTTATCAAAGGGGAGGCTAAAAGAGAAGAGAAGAGAAGAGAAGAGAAGAGAAGAGAAGAGAAGAGAAGACATGGAAGAGAAGACATGGAAGAGAATTAGGAATTAGAAAAGAACATAAGCAGGAAAAAGGACGGGAAGAAAAGAGAAGAGAAAGAATTCGAAAGGAAAGGAAGTGAAGAAATGGGATTAGAAGAGACATATAAAATCATCTAAATCAAACTAAGTGAAGAAAAATAAGAGAAATTAAATGACGTAGAAGTCTAAAAAAAACAAAAAATCGGCACGAGCACAGGAGTATAAGCGAAATAAACGAAAAGAAAATAGGAAATTGAAAAGGCATAATAAAAGGAAGCATTTAGGACCATTGCTATTGATAAATCGAAACAAGCGAAAACGTTAAAAGGATTAATTTCATGCCGTCGCTCGCTTGACGCAAATATGACATCTTGTTGTAAGAAACCGTTTACTCTTTGCCTAAAATAATTGAATTATTTCACTTTCAGGCACATGTAAAGCTTTCATCTTAACTGCTCTCGTAGGACAGAAAAACTCGTGTCCATTAACGTCAGGGAAATTTTTAATTGAAAACGAAGGAAATGACGATAGAATGGTTTAATGACGCCTATTTTATTACCTTGATTGTACAAGAAGCACATGGAAACAAGAAAATAAATTTTCTTTAGACGGGATAACTTGGTTGGCAAAGCGAGCTCGCGTCGAGCTGTTCGTCGAGCAGAGCCTGTTTGCCAGCTGTCCGCCACAGGAAGCCCACATTGTGATCTAAAATATCTTGTTACTCGGATGAATAGCATCAATAAAACGCCAAATATTCAAGTTATAACCAATAAAAAATATGTTAATCTACCTAAACCCTAATCAAGGTCCATTGACGCCGTATCGTCGATGAATTCCCGCGAAAACATTTGGCGGGAAATTGTAATGACTGTGTAGAACTTTGTATTAATCCTTCTCTCAGCGGCAGCTGTTAGGGATTAAAGAAGGGGAAACGTCCTTAGGATTTGTAAATAGTGACTTTTTCTGACACTTCGAGGAAAAAAATTAATGTGTTCTCGTCAAAAGGAGCCATTTCTGATCTTGTTCGCTGTCACTATTAGAGTAAATTGGTCTATCGTGATATTCCGAGGCCGACTTATGAATTTATTCGTGAAGCGATCGACGATCGATGAATATTCTTGATTGCTTGCCTAGGGGTGAATATAAAAGATTGTTTCGGGAAGAAAAAAATTTCAAATAATACAGTTGTATTTTCATCGCTCAACTTTACTTATATTTGTTTCTTAAATCTAGAGAACCAATCAGTGACGAGATTAAAACAATAGATTGATTGACAGCTGCCGGTAAATAAAACCTTTGTGCCGCGCGTTTCGTTCTCAACTCTGAAAGTTGAGAAAGAAATTTGTGCAAGTGGACGAGAATGGAGGAGCTTTTCAAGACTTTTGCCCCATTTACAAGCTTCATACTTCTAGAGCCGTAGTGTCAACTCAATTATCAATCGTCCATGATGTCCAAATTGGATATTAAGACCGTTGGGCCTTTTATTTTGCAGGAAACGTTGGGCCGAGGTCAGACTGGTACGTTTACTCGACGCACAACGCATCGAGACTTCAAATGTTTTTCTTCGGTTTTCTGGCCTTGTTTTTTGCGTTGTTTAAGATTCTCTTGGAATCTTTCAGGTGTTGTCAAGCTTGGGGTTCATTGTCAGAGTAAGAAGAAAGTCGCAGTGAAGATAATAGACCGTACGAAGCTGAGCGAACCAGTTCTCCTGAAGGTAGGAAGAATGTCATTCACAGCCTTTGCTGGCTTGAAAACATGTTTCTTAGCAGAACTAAATGAATGCCCAACTATTTGAGCCTTGTAAATACACAATTTGCATCTAGTTTTTTTTAATATGAGTTTCCTGAATTCAAATATATTCTGTGGAAGAGCGATTGGAGAGAATTGAACTCTATCATTGGAATTTATTTTTATTTTTGTCCGAGGATTTATTACGGCAGATGTTGTTAGCGATTCAACCTTCATAAATCTTCGGCACAACAAATGACAAAAGAATCGAAAATCCCTCGCAAACCTGACATAGAACATGGCCCATTGAAAGGATTTTCTCGACTATTCAAATATTTATAAGAACAGGATCAAGTGAATAAAGATTCGGGAAAATTCTTTAACTTTCCGAGGAAAGAATGCTTTGATGGCGCGCTTTTTGCTTCTTCAGGACGACCCTACAACTTCTAAAGCGATATTTCTTTCCAATTTTCTCCATTTTCCTACTTTAACCTTACGTGATTTTTTCGAAACTGTTATATCGAAACCCTGGAGATTTGAACTACGGGAGATGGCTTGTAGGAATTGAGTTTTTKCCAGTGGGCTGGAGTAAATAAATATATAGTAAACTGCAGTGAAAGGGAAAGTCCTCAAAAAAAATCAGTGATCATTGAGAATGGAGCGCGATTTTTAAACAATTTTTGTCAGATGAACTGAAAGATTCTCACCAAATAGATTTTTATCATTTGAAGCAGAATTCTTTTTGTTTTTGAGGATATTCTATTTCGTGTTTGGTACAAACAAGTTCTTAATCAATGAGATGTCAATATAAATTAGAATAACATTCACGGACATTACTCCGGAGTCCAGGAAAAAATGGGATTTGGAAGAAAAAAAATCACATGTAAATTCCACGACAGTTTTCTGCCGTGTTTCAATATGGTTTTATTTTCCTTTTAGATTCCGATGTTTGAATTGTTTTTGGTACAAAAATAACCACAATATGCAAATATTTTTTATTTATTTTGGGAATGTTACCAGTATAACTTAAATATGAAAGATTCCAATTTTTAAGTAAAAGGATTAGATTTTAAATTTGAAATGTTATCAATTTGATGGAAATRTATTCCTTTTATAACCTTATTCAACCCCCAAAAAATACAGAGAAAAGTATTTATTTTAAATAATTGCATGTTATATAACATTCATTCATTTTATACAAAGAAACTCTGAAATCACAAACTTAAAATTTTGAATATATTAACAAACAATAAATATCCTTCCCTATTTACACTTCACTCTATAACACATTCAAGTCATTTTTGTAACTTTTATTTTAAGTACCTATTTATGCAATGTGAGTTTTTATTAAACATTTCAACAGAACAAGGCAACTAAACAACTTATTACACTATCTTAATTAGAGAAATTATCCCTCAAAATTTTACCATGAAATTTTAGTCCTAAATAATACAAATTGTTCCAACTATAGATTGTTGAATTTGAAGTGTTTGTTTTTATTATAAATGGAAAGTTCTGAAGTGCAGGAAAAAGCTGTCAAATTTCTGTCATGTTAACACAAATTACTCTTAAAATCTTAGAGTCAAAAATATTGACTTCAAAATTGTAAAAAAATATCGTAATTATTATAAGATTTAGGCATTGTTTTGAAGTATTGTATATGAAATATTTTTCTAGATATTATGTGTCAGATGACTTTGAGTGTGCACATGTACTCAACTGATATACTAACATTTTTGATATGAAGAGATTATGACTCAAGCAGAGCATTTGTTGACATTATTATGATAATTTTTCAAACAAGTTTTTGTTTCTCAATGTAGCTGGTTTTTGTTTTGTTGAGGGAAATGTTTATAGGTAGCAAAAGGTCTCTTGTTCCAAAGTAGACATAACTATGTAAGACAATAATACAGGTAACTATCCAAGAGATTTAAGGAATTGTATGTTTATAAGTTAAACAGTTAGGACTAGCCATTGCTTTTTTCAGGTTAAATGCTGCAAGCRTGAGTGGAATGGTTGCTACTACATCCTGGGAACATGTAATATGATTTATCCATTTCAATAATGCACATATCTACGAACATATTATTTTCTTGTTATGGTGGGGCTGACCGACCACAATAATACTTACAAAGTAACATAGCTGTCTCTAATAGTATCAAGAGAAAAAATCAATTGCAATAGATATCTCGTTCTAGAGTAGATATACTGTAACTGTGTAATAGGATGATACAAGTATTAAACTTATTCAAAGAGATAAAGAAATCCTATAGCTAAGATAGGATAAGCTGGGATTTTCTTTAGTGCATGTAGAGTGCTTAAGTAATGCTCTTAGCATAGGCAATTTCCTGGAAAATAATTCCTGATTTTATTTATTATTTTTTGGACAAAGTTTTTATTTAAGAAGTTAGCCATCATTCTTTAAAGATTTCATATGCTTGACTGATGCTCAATGATATGCCCTTGCATTTTAACAGCAGTTTCATCATAATTTAAGGGTCAGGGATTAGAGAATGCTAAAGTAAATTAATTAATAAATTACTCTGGCTTCAACTACCATTAGGGCACAAAATTAACACTCACTGAAAYTCACAAAATGCGAGTGAAATTTTGTATTACTGAGTAAGAAAGAATAAACAGTCCACAAATAGATGGATTGAAAAGTTCACAGCCCACATCAAGAAGCGTTTGTTATTCGCTGCCATCAATCGCTAGTGACTTTGATATTTTTGCAAGTGAGAACAAAACTTCTGAATGTTTGCACCCGAGTGCATTAATATTGAATGACTTGTTTTCTTTCTAAGCAAAGAATTCCATCTCCATTCGATGATTACATGGTTAACTGTTGTCCCCTTTGGACTGTGTATACCTACATTACATTCCTGCAACACAAACACTTATAGTTAGTAATATGACTTGTTTCTGTAACCTCAAAAACTGTCTGGGCTTTCAAAAACTATCCATCTCCAGTCGATTATTACATGGTTAACAGTTGTCCCCTTTGGACTATGTGTATACCTACAGTACATACATACCTGTAACACAAACACTTATAGTTAGCAAATCAATATTATGACTTGTTTCTGTAACCTCAAAAACTGCCTGGGCTTTCAAAAACAATCCATCTCCAGTTGATTATTACATGGTTAACAGTTGTCCCCTTTGGCCTTTGTGTATACCTACATTACATTCCTGTAACACAAACACTTATAGTTAGTAAATCAATATTTATGACTTGTTTCTGTAACCTCAAAAACTGTCTGGGTTTTCAAAAGCAATTACGAATATACTAACAAATAAGATTGATAAGTACTGAAGAAGACAAAACGCTTATAAAATTTCCAGAACTCCAGTGTTATTTGTCCAAAGAAACTTGAAAAAACTTTGGGAATTCTTTGTTTATGAACAATGTCATAGCCGCTATGCCGGAAGAATTTGGCAAAAGATTTTTAAACAAAATCTTTTATATTTTTCAAGATGAAGGCCATGGCTTTTGTTATATTACTTCCTTGGGAATGATTAAAAAACCAAGAATTCTGTTTTGCCAAACTTAGCTTACTGATTGAAATTTAGATTAATCATTTATTAAAATAAGCATAGATATCAAATTTTCAAACCTTCAAATTTTAATAAACCCTGTGCTAAATGATAGTTTTTTTTAGGGCGCAGCTAACTCACAGATCAAATAGCGCAGTGCAGCTCCGTGACATCATAAAAACGAAGGCAAAGGTGAAATTCGGACAAACAAACTTACGAGTTTACTTTCAGCAGTAATTTTCACAGCCAATCGCAGTTGATCTTAGATTACATGGGTTATTATTGTAACTTTAAGTAAAAATAATAAAATCGGTTCGTATAATCCTCGTAGCGCTTAAACAGAATGCAATGTTTGTCCGAATCTTTAAGCTATTTTTAGAATCAGTGCGCTGCGCTATTGGAATTATAAGTATGTTATGTTTTGCAGAGAGAACAACCAGAGAACCTGGAAAAAATCTATTGAATCAAAGGAGAGACACCTTGTGTCTCTGGTTCCATTCTTGCCCTTACAATAGTATCACATGTGAGAAGAGTTTTTTGTTGCAGTAGGTCTCTCACATGTATTTGAAATATATCCTAGAAGGGAGTTTTTAAATTTAGATTTCAAATTAGGGGCTTTCCCCCCAGGTTCTCCAGTTTTCTCTTTCATCACAAAAACTAAAGTAAATTCCACTTAACTCTCAGTGTGGGTTACAGTAGCTGTGCCATGACTTTGATCAGCCCAGAGGTTGTTTCACGGTATTGATATAAATTTATGATTTTTTTTTTTTTAATGATAAAAACTATATTTCAATTTCTCTGGGAAATAAAAACACCTATCAATTTTGTAGAGTTATGAGTACTTTCATCAAGAAATAATGAATATCAGATACTGTAATCATCTTAGAACATTAGATTTCATTGTCTGCTGTGTTAATTTAGAGTAAGAGTTGTCAGCAGATTGTAATTTTGATAAAGATAGCCTACAGGCAAGAATGCTTAATTTATATCTAGATTTGGGCAAACTAATTTCAAGTTTTTAATGGTTGCCATAGCAACTCTTTTATGATCATAAAACAGTGCTTGTGATGTTGGTGGTGGGGATCGCAATGGTCATGATGATGATATTGGTGATGATCATATAGTGATGATTCAGTAGCAGGCATAGCTCAGTTGGTTAGTGCTTGGCCTTCCGAGCTAGAGTTCTATGGTTCAATCCTCTCCAAATTAAGAGGGAGCTATCAAAAAAAAAGGAAAGACCTACTCTGTACATTATTAACCTTGGCCTTTTGAGCTAGAGTTCTATGGTTCAATCCTCTCCGAATTAAAAGGAAGCTATCAAAAAAAAGAAAAGACCTACTCTATACATTATTAATGGTGTAATACCACCAGCAGCAAACACAAACTCTATCTAAAATCATAGTCACAATCTTTTTTGAATATAGGATATCAAAGAAGTTAATACAGTAGATAATATATTGATAATTATCATTTGCTATTATTAATAGATCTTAGTATAATTTTAGACTCAGATATAGAGTTTCTTGAGCTTTGATTGGTCCAGCGACCAGTGATTATGAGACGATAATTACGATTGGAAATTATACCTAGTAGGTCATTATGAGATTTGTTATAGTTTTCCAGATCAGAAGTAACAATAAAAGGGTTTTTTTATCCTGAATTTTGACCTTTCTCTGATATTCAATTCAAGTCTAAAATTATACTAAAACAATTATTACCCTCAGGCTCAGTGATTATGGTGATATTTATATTCCAACGATAATCACTTTGCCTTTGGTGAATAATTGATAAATATGAAACTTATATCCAAGGCATTATTAATATAARTGGGACCTTGGTGCTGAAAAAGACTGACGTTAAGATGTATTTGATTATTCATGATTACTCGTCATTGCCTTTTCGGTTCTGAGTATACATGTACTGTAGAATTAATCCTGACCAGAAATTATGTTTTCCAGGACTGTACATTATTAATGGTACCTGCCAAACCATAGTACAAAAAAGCCAATATCAACATAATGACTTAGTCATAACCCATTGATTATATTGTCCTTGTTTTTGGAGTTTAGCTTTTGTGATTTCTGTCCAGGAATTGCCCTATTTCATAATGACGTCACAGTTTGTTTACATGCATCGGCTAAAATGATAGAAGTTTAGGCTAAATTTAAGCTTAATTCTCTTCTTTTGAGATATTTAGTAAGTAATATTTAGTTGTTCTTGCCTTCAACAGCTCATAAACCAAATTTCATTATGATTTAAGATTAGTTGTTGTCATTCCATCCGCCTCCAGCGACCATGATCCCTAGCGTTAAAACAATGGTTTGTTTTGATGTGACATCACTATGAAATAGGGCTATTGCATGTGGTATTTATACGGCTGTACATTTTTACTAGTGCTGTAGTACCAAACAAATGCCTCTAGCAACATGAATGACTCAGTTATAACCCATTAAAGTTGTCATGTCTTTTGAGTTCTTCATTAAATTATATTAAGTTCTGACCAGGAAAACGTTTTGCTTGTGGTGTTATGTATGTTGCTGCATTTTATAATTGCTGGCCAGGAATTGCTTGTGGTATTATCAGTTTTTTATGGACTGTTTATTATTCTGTTGTACCAAACAAATACATCAATTACAATCTATTGAATAAATATGGTATATTGGTATTTTGAGTTCTGCGTTTAAAAATATTGATCAGGAATGTACCATACATCTCCAAGAGGATGGACTATTACCAGATTTTTTCCAAAAACAATATTTTAAAAATGTTATAATTTATTAATAGGGCCATAACATTAAACAAATACCACTGTTCACCACGACAATAACAATATTTCTTTGTCTGATTACTGACAAGAAACAATTGAAATTATATTCAGTTGTCAGTTTTTTCAATTTTCAGTTTTGAAAATCCAAGGATTGCATGTTGTGTATATTCAGTGATTATTTGCTGCTCTAATTTAACTGCAAGACATGAATTCACTTAATAGAGTCATTCAAGTTTTAAGATTACTTCCATCACAATCAATTTGTGATCTCTGATGACCAATGTAGCAAAGGAATTGGAATCATATATATTGTTAGGAAATCTTAAAATCACCCTTAAAAGGTTTTCAATTACCTTCTAATTTGTCCTCAAAAGCTACTTCTAACCCTAAAGTATATTTCTCATAATTATTTCCAAATGAAGGTTTTGTAGAACGGTAGCATACATTATAAACAAAATATATTGTTTTATTTTATGTCATTTCTGACTCTTCCTTCTAGCTAGCCAGCGTACACAAACTCTGATATTTTTGTAAAAAATTGTCAGTGAATATCTATATTCAGCATATTAATCTTTGATTCATGAATTCCAAAAGTATTACACTCGCTGGGAGAAATTTAAATTTTTTATATTTTTTATATAGGCATGGAAAGTATAACAGAAAAATAATAATAAATATATAATRAATAATAATGAAGTGAACCTCATTCATTTAATGTGCTGTTTTCTTTCTCAAATTCTGCCACCAGGGTTTATCTCAACTGGTTTTCCTCCTCTAACTTTAAGTTATCTTTTGGGGGGAGTGTTGTGTTTATGTATTATAAACATAGTTTGAAAATTGTAGCACTGAGTGATAGTGCTCACAGCAAATAATTATTATTACCCAGCATGGAAGAGTATTTGGTCTTTAATTTTTTTTTTTAATCAACAGATTAAGTAATGTTTAATAAACGAGCAGGAGTGTTTTATCGGGTATAAAACACAAGGCGCAGCCGAGTGGTTTTAGACCCGATAAAACACGATCTGCGAGTTTATTAAACGGCTTAGAAAATCATGATGTACGTTCTCATATTGTACAGAATACTTTACGAAATGAACCAAGTTTGATAGAGAAAATCCAAGTTGAAGTTTATGCAAATGAAGACAAATCTATATTAGATATAAATCCTCCTTCATGGTCATGTTTTCTATTGTGTTTCCTTCTTGAATTATTAATGAGTTTTCTAACATGAAAAGTCATTAAAAACCATGCAAACACATTTTACTTTATCTTGTGTCACATTCAAGTAAAACTGTCTTGAAAATATACCCTTTTTAAATTTGTAAAATACTGTTCAGTGTTCCTTGATTTCTCACTAAATTATTTACTTACATTTGGCTTTATTTTATTATTAGTCAAAAATTTGTCAAACAGACATATTTTGTTGTAATGTTGTAGTGACATAAAGGACTTGATGACAACTACAATATATCAAAAAATACTATCACCAGAACCTTCTCTTGAATGGGCCATGAATATCCTGAAACCTGAGCATTAGAGAATTTGAAACTAAATTGCTACACRTCTTGTATTAATTTTTATGCAAAATTCTAAGAATCACTATATTTATTTTGTCATTTGAAACATATTAAATTTCTGTATTTGACTTCATCAATTTAGATCAGATTTGATRATTTACCTTTCAAGTTTATAGACTCTGCTTATCTAGATTAAAATCCTTGTATGTGAGAATCGGGACACAAACAAATTCATTGCCACTAAATTATGCATGATTGTTTTGATTAAACCTGTGAAAATGTGATCATGTTGGCATGTAATGTTATTTGAATGAATTAAACCACAGTTCCTTGATGAGATAATCAGAGTTGAGATTAATGGATTATATATCTAATGGTTACATGTGGTTAACCTCAACATATGTACTAATGTACCGGGTACATTATAAAAGAGAGTAGAAAAAACAAATTGAACTCTGAAACAACCTCTGGGCTGATTAAAGTCAGGGCATAGCTTACTCACATGGAACCCTGAAACAACCTCTTGGCTGATCTAAGTCAGGGCATGGCTAACTCACAGATCCAATCCTGAAACAACCTCTGGACTGATCTAAGTCAGGGCATGGCTAACTCACAGATCCAATCCTGAAACAACC
>NW_022261771.1:60098-72753 GCF_009602425.1 Actinia tenebrosa | reverse complement strand
TCAATCGACCACAGATTCGACATCAGTAATTTAGAATGTGTGTATTTTAAGGATCGACCCCGGCAAATGAGGTAACTAGTTCTGATTTTGAGAAATCCTGTTTATAATATTTGACCTTTTGTGTTTTTCTTGCAATTTAACAAAGCACTTATGGCAAGAAGGCTGTTATAATCTAACTATCGAGACGAAAAGGTTTTTCCAAACAAATTAAAGTATGTTTGGTAAAAATCAAATGCTTTAATGTTATATATTGTTCTTCTACCCCGGCAAGTGGAAAACTGTTTACACAGAAATTTATAAATCGAAAACTATCTTGACTCTCTATACATTTCTTTGTAAGATCTGACTTAACTCGCTTAACACTTTCAAACGACACCGCTGCATTTGTACGCGGGCGCATGACCGGAATAGTTGGCGATGTAATCCTAACTATAATGCGTATTACAATATTATAAGATAAAATTACTCTAAATCAGGTGAGAAAAACGGACTAGAGTGCATACCATATATCCGTGAAAAACGTCGGCTCGGGCGTAATGATGGTACAAAGCCATTATTCTATGAGAACTTCGAAATATACATTCAATTTACATTGCATGTTTTGAACTTCAAGATACCTTACCATTACACGTATAGCCGTTGCCTTGGAAACCATTCTTGCAAACACATTGGTGACCTCCGATG
This sequence comes from Actinia tenebrosa, assembly GCF_009602425.1. Next base: position 72,069 of record NW_022261771.1, on the reverse strand, counting down.
GTATTGGAACACGTTGCATTCACGTGACACGCATGGGTACCCAGTACACATTCATCGATGTCTGTACATAGCAAAGATGGTTATCAAGTGAGCAAGAGAAGTGACGTATGCGTGCCTTGACGCGAACGTGACGTTTTCTAGTATTTTAATTGGCTGAATTTTGATTGGCCTAGCAGTGCCGTGTCCTTGTTTCTTGCCTTTGATTGGATGAAGAGTAAATTCTGGTGYAATGTGATTGGTCTGGCACACGTGCTCGTGCCGCTAGCTTGTCACAGTCGTACGAAATTAGACTTCTCTAGCCTTTCCGTAGTCGTAAAAATGCGTCGCATGCGTCAGTCRGTGTGACATTGCATTCATCACGAAACGAARGAAATTTAAAAATTAACACTACCATTAAAATGAGGTTTCCGCATCACTTTTCACTACCAGCCAGCAAGTGAAGAACATACACCCCGCCATATAAGTATTAAAGCTTCTCCTAATACAGCCCCATGATGCAATGCCTTCTGTAAATCCGGAAATGCTAATGTCATTAAGACAAACAAAGCAATTTACCTTTTTCACACATTCGACCAGTATATCCTGCGGGACAGACACATTTGTACGGTTGGGTATCTTGTAGGAAATCTCCTTCACACGTGGCGTTACTTGGACACGGGTTACTGGAACAGCTGGTCTGGGGGGAAAAGATGTTGAGAGAAGTCAGTGTTAAATAAAATAGAGCACACTTTCTCTGCACAGAGGTTAGGTTGATAGTTATTGGTGATAATGGTGACACATAGTATGATGATAAAAATGATGATGATGATGAAGATGAAGATACATGACTGATGATGATGATGGATGATTATGGTAATGATGCATGATGATGATGATGTTACATGATGAACCATGATGATACATACTGATACATACCAATGAGTACCGGAAGACATGATGCATCACGATGATGATACACAATGATGATTGTAATGATGATGAATACATACATGATGATGATACATGATGGTATATGATGATGAATACATGATGATGATACATTATGATACATGATGATGATGATACATGATGATGATACATGATAAGGACACATGATGATGATACATGATGATGATGATACATGATGATGATACATGATGATGACACATGATGATGACACATGATGATGACATGATGATGATACATGATGATGATGATACATGATGATGGTGATGAAGACCATTTATGTTTTGTCGATGATGAAGATGATACTGATTTAAAAAGACACGAAAATAAACGGATTGACGGCCTCAATCCATTCACCGCGTGGTGTTCTTTTTGCCGGTAGCTATTCACTGTTATAAAACGTGTTCAGGTTTTCCTCCTTCCAAAAAAAGTTCTAAACGCGTGATATATCCCTCACCTCTGTTCCATAGAAAGTACATCCAGTTTTGTTCACCAAGTCTCTTTCACTTCGAATGTGGTCTGAGTCGGTCAGCTCACATGTAGCGGTGTTGTCTTGATCAACACAAAAGTTAATTCCAAAGCACCGCGATTCTAAGAAGCATTTGGCACGACATAGTCTAGCGTCGGTGATTGGCTGAATGGAACGGATTGTGTGATTGGTTAATGCTTTGTTTTTGATGATGGCCATGAATCCCAAGTTTCGACAAGACCCTAAAATAACAGAAGCATATCAATGATTTTGATTGGTTAAGTGTTTCCAACAAATGAATGTGTTTATACAGAACATAGTTAATAGAATATGAACTATATCGCTGCGCTCGGTCCGTACAGCATCACCTCGAGCCAAATATTTTCCCGTACGGCCCTCCCACTCAGTCAATAAGTACATAGTATTCGAGTTGAGAAAAACGCACAAATTTTAAGGTCAGACGTAAATGTTCGAAAATAAACCTGAAATTTTCCACAGAACACTCCCTAGCATCCTCTGTCAAGTAGAAAAAGGATATATTTTGATTTCTTTGTCTAAAATTATTCTTWGAAGGTCAAAATCCTGCATTCTAATCCGCCATATTGAAATTATTTTCAGAAGAGCCTTCGGTAAATTTAGTCAGCCGTCTTTATGCGTAAAGTATTCTAAATCTAAAATGTTCTGAGCACCGAATAGATTCCACCAATCACGAATCAGCGTTTAGCATAAATTGAGATTGAGAAGCTGGCGCATGCGCGGCTACCAGAGCCTTTTCTGGGGAGGAACGAGACCGAGGAGCTCTGGGTACTAGACCAGCCCAGGTGATTTTTTGTAACAAACATTTACAGGTATTTTCTAATATCTCTTGTCAAAACAAGATATGTTTTTTTTTGCCAGCAATTAAATATGCTATGTCTAAAAGATGTTTGGTCAATCTTTCTACGGAAGATATTTATCTTCTATTTATTTTTGAATAGAATATAAGGTCGTTCTTTATTAAAATATTAAGTTCGGATTTGTTCAATTCGTTCCTTCGTGTTGCATGAGAGAAGCGAAATCACCTGGTGATGTTTATGCATCGTTTCTTAGCTAATTTCTAAAGCATCAGCATGACTCAGGTACGTTCCTTGAGTCGCACAGTTGGCAAGAAGGCGACGAAGTATAACCCGCGCTAAAGTTCCTTGACAACTCCACATGAACTCCAGTCATTGAGAAAAGACTTAAGTTGAAAAGAGTCTTTAAAATAATATAGTCCTTGTTTTACGATGGTAAAGTTAGAGGCTAACAACATTTGTATCTGATAGTTGTGTTTTCAAATTGGTTTTTGATCAACTTTTTCTTTTAAGTACTTAACCTTAAACATTTTTTAGGCCTGAAAGCAGATGTTGGACCCTGCGAGCATTGATATTGGACACCAAGAAGTTTGTAACTTCTAGTACAACCCACGTACAATCTTTAATACATCAACAATGAAATTTCAACTTAATTAAGAAATGTGACATAATACGCGTTAGAACATTTGTCTTTTATCATAAGTAAAGAGGCTAAGAAATTTGAAGTAAGTTTTAAGGTGTAAACGTTTTCGACCGAAGTCATCATCATCAGAAAAATTAAGAAAAAATTCCGTTAATTGTATTATTTTAGACACTCTAATCCGGTACTAACTTTAGTCACACAAACTTATCCTAATTAAGTATATAATAATTGTGATCCCATAAATCCCCCGCCACTATTAACTTTAGGCGCACAATGACTTATCCTAATGAAATACAATAGTTGTAATCCCATCAATTCCCCAGCGCCACTAACTTTAGACGCACAATGACTCATCCTTATAAAGTATTATAGTTGTGATCCCATTTGGCAAATCCCCCACTGAATTTACTTTTATTTCATTATTTATTATTTATTACTTTACTATTGCATGGGTTTAATGACTTCACTCTAATGACTTCACTCTATTTTCTTTTTAATTTGTTTTACTTTCACTGTTACTGACAACAACTTTGTTTGAATAAAGGGGATAAATTAACGCTGTTCCAAGAACTGTCATGAAAATGAAATGGAAAGACGTTCCTCGGGTTAAACAAAATCTTCACAACCGGCAAAGATCTACATCGCTCCGTTTGGGTCTGCATATCAATACTTGTGATAAGACTATGGAGTGTCATCATTATATAAGATTCAGATGATACAACAGGGAATGGATTGACATCTTGAAACAGGAAAGTCATCGCTTATTCTCGCCGCATCAAACGAACTAAAGCTACTATCAACTATTATAGTAACGGTGTGGCAAATTTCAATCCTGCGATTAAACTCATACATGCTTGAAGCATTGAATCCTGGTACTGATGCTGATTCTTCAAGGAAAATAAATTGTCTGTACSTCAATGCAAGGAGTACTGTTATACAAACGTGATTAAGTTCAAACACTTGCGGCAGATGTAGATACACTTGCAGAGACTGAATCCTGGCTTAAACCATCTATACTGGACTGCGAACTTCTACCAGGCGCTAATTTTGTCATTCACACAAGAGACAGATTAAAAAAGAGGGGAGGATGACTTTTCCTTGCTCAATAACTTACGCAGGAAAGATCTTGAGGGAAACGCAGAAGTAATTGTTTGTGAAATCCGTCCAGCCTACGTTTGCCTCAACAAACTACTACGAAAACAATTTCCAATAACTTAATCTCTTCAAACAGGACTATTACCTTAACTCATTTCTACCTAGATCTATCAAGCTATAGTACTCGCTACCAATACACTGTAAAATGAATGATGCAAGCCTTTCCAAATTTAAGGAACTCGTGACCACCCATTTTGCTTCCAAAATGGAACATTACTTACCACCTTAAAATCTTTTGAATTTGAATTTTGATAAATTTTGATATGTTTTTCTTTTTATAATTGTTTTTTTCCTCGTCGATTTAAATGTTAATCATGTTTGTACTGTATGTAAATTGTATGGAGAGGTAATATCAATTGGGACGAAAGTTCTGTTTTCTTCGCCAGTCACAAAATTTGTATGTCTCAAGTTTTATAAATGTATATATTTATATTGTGACAAATAAACTAATCTAAACTGAACTAAATAAAATCACACTCTAATGCAAAAGTTAAAATGTGTTTGATACACAGCGTGGAATAAAACACCAATTTCTGACTGAAATTGTAAATTACGTGTTTCTTGCATTAATGCTTTCTAAAGGTATTTCTTGAAATAAATATATCAAATAATTATTATACAAAGATGTACGCTTTATGTTTTCTGGATTTTTGACACCTATTTTTGAAAAGGCTTTCGGAGCCAAAGGGGATAGCGATTTAGGTCATCTAGGCCAAGACGGAAAGGTCTTATCAGCACACAGCTAAACACTAAAAAGATATTGCAACTACTTACCAAAAACGGGAGAAACTTGACAAAGGAGAAACAGTAACTTGAACCCAAGGATAATTTTTGAAGGTTTAGTAATCTCCATTTTTCTTGAGGTCTTGAAAGACTTGAAACGAGTGATGGAATAGTTGGCTGATGTACTGACTTGTTTTTGTGCTTGGAAGAACTGACAGTAATATCTATAGTGAGGGCCTTATAAGGTTTTAGCCACGTTTTGATGAGCACAGGATTAATCTGATTAATTATTTATTTTTTGTGTGCTTTCCTGACAAATATTAAAGTATGCAGAATTGTTAGAAAAGTTGGATAAGCCTTTGTTTTGGAAATCGATTCATTACTGGGATACCTGTGATATCACAGCCGTAAAATGCCTTAGTTTTTGTTTTTTTTTTTTTCCTCCGCGAAGTACCCAGGGGTCTTCAGGAATTTACCCAAGAGACCTTTGCGGGCATCTACTATGGGGTTCACTTCCATAGTCCAAATCAATTATCATGTCAATCAATGCCATTATGTTGTCATCAAGTGATTATGAGAGAGCGGAGCTAGCAGATCGCGTAGCAGAGGTTTATGTCTACGCATGCTCTATTTCGTTGACTGCCGTAATTCCAATCTCGTACCAAGAGCCAGCGTTTCTTCTGGCCAGAGGCGAAGAACGAGGGCTCTGGCATAATACATTTTTTGAGACCAGGWTTTTTTGGACTTCCGCAGGGAAGGCGTTCAAAGACTTGCCAAAACTGAAAAAAATATGTTCTCGATTTCTAATTTTTATTTTGATCGGAAATGAACACAGAACTCTGTTTGAAAGCATGATTTTCATGGATTATATTTCACTTACAAAAAATTGCGCAYGCGCCAAAAGATGGATTATGCCAGAGCCCTCGTTCTTCGCCGCAGTCCAGAAGAAACGCAGGCTTTGGGTACGAGATTGCCGTAATTCAAGGCAGCCGACCAGAAATATTAATTTGTCAATTTCGTAAACAAGGATATCAAGCCGAGAAGATAGCGATGATTTCAAAGCGATTATTTCTAAGAATTTTCAATGAACTTCATAGCAATAGCTTGTTTTGGTTTACTCTTCATGAATCATCTACTCGAGCAGTATTTTCTTCACGAACAAGCGAAGATCGATGAGGAGAACAGGGTTTCAAGAGTCAGAATTAAGATCCATAGTAAACAATTAAAATTCATTCAGTATGACTCGTTATTCTCTTGAACTTGACAATATAGTCTTATAGCCTATATTTATGTATATATATTAACTGTTTTGGCTTCAAAGTCTACTCACAAAGGAACATGAGGCACATAGCAATATCTATTTTAAGATTCTATTTGATTTAAGAAGCAAAATAAATATTTTGCTATGCAAATTCCAGGGTGTGGTCTTTGCCGTAAGAAGCGTTATGATCACCTTTAATTTTCTCTTTAAAAAAATGGTGATTCATTAAAAAATATCGATATATCGGGATAAATTATAAAATCATAAAATGTAAAGCAATTATGAGAGACGGTCTTGAGCAAATATTAGCCTGTATTATCGTTCTGAAAGAAGCATTTTGATTTAAAGCGAGCTATACAATAAGTAAATTTCACTAAACTTGATATTATTTTGGATTATCTGTAGTTATCTTTCGTTTTTCAAGGAAAATTAACCAGGAATTCAAAGCGTAAAAATGTCGGCCATGGAAAACTTTGTAGGAGAATCTTTCAAGAACAAAACTAGCCCCTGGGGTGGCTGGTTGTGGTTTTTTAAAAGAGACAAAATTCCTAAGTGGGAGAGTAGTGAGGTCGACAACAAAATTTTTAAGGGCACGTGCCTATGAAAAGCTCTTATTTCTTACTGGTGGGGGGGAAAATCCTTAAAACGGGTTAAATTTCAAAAAACAACCACACAGAGCAGAAGAAGTGCTATCTTTCAATGATCGGGTAAAATTTCGAGGCTTTATATCACGTTTCAATGCTTTCATTCAAATTTTTGAAGAATCCTCATACATTTCCTTATAACATGACACCACAGAAACCAAGCTTGGGCTACCTGTGGTTTGAGGTAAAAATACAACAGTGGGGCTCCTGTGGTTTATTTTACCACAGGCCGACCGACCAGCGGTTTCAAACATGCCGTCATCCAAGATGGTGGCCGACAATGAAGACTCGAGGTTGTTGGAAGTAATCAATACGAAATACAAGAAAAAACCCGGAACTCTACGCCTTCTCACTAACACATTAACATGGACTCTTCATGGAAGCAACGCAGCCAAAATAGACTGCAAATATTCGGAGATCAAAGGTAAATCTAAACTTGAAAATTTGAATAAAATTTTAAGATCTCGTGGTTCGTTTTCTTGATTGTGCTATCAGTACGGCTAAATAAAAGAACAGTACATGTGTTTAATATGTTTTTCTTGATTTAAGTAATAAAGTCATGACTTAAATATATATGTATGCAACTGACTTTTGTGCAGAAGGTCGTGGGTTGAATTATCGACGGTTGGACCAAATAAACTACTGATAAATTTATAGTAATGCACCTATCAGTGTTATAAAAAGCCACAGGGATGGGGAGGGGGGGGGGGGGCGATCCCAGGGGAATTGATTGATATTGTTCAATGCCCCCACAGTAGTAGGGAGTTTGACATGACTGCCGTCTTGAAAAAGCCAGAAAATACAATAAACATATTTTACTAAGTGTGGGAATTTAACTTTCACCAATTATCCAGGGGTGGAGAATTTGAAAATTTCGTAATCAAAATGTCAAATTTCCCTTTCCCCCACTTCCCACCCAGGGGCTTAAAATTGAAAGGTGCCTAAAATTCATTCGCAGATAAGGGAATTCCATGCAAAAAGATTGAAAATAGATTTTATTAAGTAGTTGTCTTTGTTTTTTAAGTAGTTTTCACATTATTTGGTGTTTTGATTAAGATTTAATGCAAAATTTAAGGTGGGATCCCTGATTTTTTGTTATTCTACATGAAATACCTGCTTTTGTACATTATCTCTAGTCAATCAGCAAGCACATTTATGATTACCTATGGGATTTTTTATTCCAAATACCTGCCAGACTGGGAGTCATAAGTGGGTAGAGTTGCTTCTCTTATCTGCTTCAAAGGTTTTTCATGGATCAGGGCCACAAGTTTGTTAGCTGGCTATTAAGTGCTACACTTGTAAAACAAGGAAAATTCTTTTTTAATTAATACATTTCATATTCCGGCTGCGTTACCAGCGTGGTTGGTCCTTGTAGTGTAGTGGTTAACACATCGGACTAGAATACTGAAGACGTGGGTTCAATTCCCTCCTAGGGCATTTGATATTTTTCTCTTATTCTCTCTACTAAATTAAAACAAGGACAATTACATTAGCATCAAAATGACAAAAAGAATATTTTGAATTAATTCTTATTCTTTTCAGTTCAAAGAATAAGTCCTGACGGCAGTTCCAAGGTTCAGCTTCAGATTGTTTTACATGATGGTAGCTCCTATAGCTTTCATTTTACCAACACTTCTGAGCCAAAAGCAAGACAGGAACGAGATGAAGTCAAGGAATTACTGGCTCAGTTGATACCGGCACACCGTATGAAAGCAACCAAGGAATTAGAGGAGAAAAACAAGTAAGATTTACAGTGAGGACACTCTAACCACAAACATTTTGAGCTTCTTTATTACTTTTTTTAACATGCATCCCTTGAGTGAATCATTTAGAAATAAGTTATCTTTTGATCTCATAGCATATTTGAGTTCAATCCTACTTTTTTAGGGGGTTTAATTTGAAGCAGTAAAATGCTTGAAAAATAAAAATATGAATGAAGTCAAGAGTTCATGGTTCGAGTGTCTTCACTGTAACACACCGAGATCAAGGTCTATCTTTTTGAAGATTTAATGCAGATACTCTGTGAAGTCAGATTTTTCAACGGCTTGTTGTGCTGCCAGTCAAAAATGTAAGAGACCGTACTGACTGATTATTTTTGATTGACAGCAGCAAAAAAAGAAAAGAAAATTCAGCATGCAGCTAAATAAAACTAACGAGTTTGCAGATTATCAAAACTGTAATGTTAACAGTGTTTAGTCTATCTTACCTTCATTAATAGTTTTAACCATGCAGACAACGGCCTAGCTAACAATCTCTGTAGCAATTAGGATATATAGGGAAGGGGTGAAATGCATTTGATATCATGGTAGTAATATTAATCATTTGGTTTCCATGGTAACATTTTGTCATGTCAATCATCTTCAGGATACTAAAAGAAAATCCAGACATATACCAGCTATATAAAGATCTTGTTGTCAGTGGTGTCATAACATCTGAAGAATTTTGGGCCAACAGAGGAAAGGTTAGATCATTTTAATTATTCACTTAGCTCTTCAGATATCTGTGAACAGAACCCTTACATTGATTTCCTAGACAGGTTGCACACAGTTCSTTGAAAACTCCTTGAATTGGACAGTTCCTTCTCATACTCATTAATAATTCATGAGTAAACCAGCCAATCAATGGGCTATTTTTGGGTCACATGATGTTACTTGAAACCTGGTAAAGTGCTGTGAAAGGAATGCATTCAGTCTGGAGTAACTGGAACAAAATTAATTCAGTCCTGCACCTTGGACTGGAACTAATCGCGCGGACTTGAAATCCTGTCCAGTCCTCATTGTCGGCTTTGAAGTATTACTTGAAAACTACACTTGAATTTTACTCTTTTTTGTAATTTGTCCTTGAAAAGTCCTCTATTTTTATAAAAATGACCTTGAATTTGCATTGACAATTGTAAGACTCCTTGAAAAGAAATAGAGAATACCTGTGTGCACTCTCCTAGAGGGATTGTTCTTGGGGACAAACAATAGGCCATCTTTTCCTATGCCAAAAAAAAAACAATCATTGTTTTGTCTGCCAGAACAATTCCTCTTGAGACTGAGTCCAAGGGATATATAGGAGGTGCTTCCCTTGCTTAAAAATATCTACAAATGGTTAGACCTTCGCTGTGTTTCAGATGTCCACATGAACTATGTTTGAGACCAGTGAAAATATTTTCAATTTTGAAGACTTACAGTACACATAAACAATAAATAGGGCATATCACATACTTCAATATATAAACCTTTTGCTGGCAAACAAGCTATTACACACCTTATTTTATAAAACCAGGCAGCTTTGCATGGAGATGTGTTGGTGTATTAAAGCACAAAAGCCTGTGCATAATGCATCATTATCACCGATTATACTTTTGCATGTGGCACTGTAAACTATTTTTAAAATATTGATGTCTTGAAATACTATTACTGAAAACCTTTGTCAACTTAGCTATTTTCTTTTATTTTTTTATTTATTTTTCTTTTCTTTTAATATTTTWAAAATTTAATTTAATTTATGTTTTTAATTTTTTATTTCAATTTTTTGCTTCAGGTAGTTAGATCTCTTAAAGAGGATGATAGTGATATTCAATCAGTTGGATTGTCTTCAAATCTATTGGTGAGTACCTCATAATGGGGACTTGCTATTGTATGCATATTAATGTTGTCAGTGACTTGCATTTCCTTTGTTGATATGTACTTCTATTTGCATTAGAGTGTGCATCATGCAGTTCTTTTGACTGTGTTTGTGGTGCAACAACGGTGTTTCTAAGGTCTCAACAACAAATGTACAGTAATAATGTATGTCTTCTGTACGATACCTGTAGGGGGATGTCCAGCCAGAGAGCTCAGGATGTAATGAAGTTAAATACAACTTGAATGCTGACACTATTGAGTCAATATTCAAAACCTATCCGGCAGGTATGTATGTCGCATGGTTTTGCGAGCAATCAATCATTCACCTACTAAAATAAATGTAAATAAGAAAACTAGCACTGTTTGTAAGTGGATCGAATAGTTATAGATAGTGGATTGAAATCTGAAAAAAAAAATCTACAAATCTTTTCGCTGTCGTATCACAGCATGGGACAATCACAACTGAGCTAGACTCCAAATTAAGTGAAAGCCCAGAGATCGAATTAAAATTTAGAAGTTGATTTTTGAGGAGGGAGGAAAACCGGAGGACCCGGACTCACATATGACATCAAGATCGGCAGGACTCAAACTCGGGCCGCATTGGTGAGAGGTGGCGCATTAGCAGCTCACGCCACCAGTGCTTCCCAGACTTTTCTTGACTTTTCTTTTTCAATTGTGGATCAAAACGACCTGGATCAAAATGACTGTGGATTGAAAAGACCGGTTACCGTTAATACGAGTGTAGCACTTAATATGTTTCCCGTTTAACTGTTGAGCTGCGCCACTACTACACTTTGCGGTGGTGGTAAGCGATGACAAGTTTGTTTTTAACAGGCAGTGGCTAACAAACCTGTGGCCCTACTCCAATGATCATATTGGAATTTAGTAGTTAAAAACCTTCATATTAAGGGAGAGCCTCTTATCGTTGCATCAGTACACTCATGCTGTACTTGCAAACTGAGTTTAAGTAATCAAATCCACTTTTTGTTTTTATTAAGGTTTCTGTAAATTTTAATCATCACTTTTTGCATCTTTTTTTTTTTTTGGTGTAGTTAAAAAGAGACATGCAGAATCTGTTCCTGATAAGGTATTCTAAACATGTACATTAATTTTATATAAATGATCATTTATCAACATCACAAGCAATGTATTCTAAGCCATCAGCATCATCATAATCATCGTCATCATCATCATTATTGTTATTATTATTTCAGATGACAGAAAAAGAATTCTGGACAAAGTTTTTTCAGTCTCATTATTTTCATCGTGATAGATCTGCAAGTGCTAAGCAAATGGGTACTGACATGTTTACACAATGTGCCATTCAAGATGAACAAGGTTAGCTGAGGCTGAAAGATATAAACCCTGAAACAACCTCTGGGCTGATCTAAGTCAGGGCATGGCTAACTCACAGATGGAACCCTGAAACAACCTTTGGGCTGATCTAAGTCAGGGCATGGCTAACTCACAGATTGAACTCTGAAACAACCTCTGGGCTGATCTAAGTCAGGGCATGGCTAACTCACAGATCGAACCCTGAAACAACCTCTGGGCTGATCTAAGTCAGTAGGGCATGGCTAACTCRCAGATGGAACCCTGAAACAACCTCTGGGCTGATCTAAGTCAGGGCATGGCTAACTCACAGATCGAACTCTGAAACAACTTCTGGGCTGATCTAAGTCAGGGC
>NW_022261771.1:40782-55455 GCF_009602425.1 Actinia tenebrosa | reverse complement strand
TGCTCTGCTCTGCTCTGCTCTGCTCTCCCCTCCTTTACGCGAGGTCACCTCCTTTTGAAGACCAATTTTTTAAAATCATTTTTCTCTGCTACTTTTTTTAACAGATATGGTGTCTAGTTCCGTCGAGAAGGAAATCAAGGATCAATACAATGCTCTAGCGGAACTACTTAGACATTTTTGGTCGTGTTTTCCGACGAAAACTCCTTCGCTAGAAGAAAAGGTAGGTCAATATGACACAGACACGGGTGAATACGCACTGCGCATGCTCGGAAATTTTGGCGGGAAATTCGTAGACGAGTTGTTTAAAAATTCGATTTGTACGATGATTTCTGTTTTGGTTTGCATTGGATTCGGTTCTTCTAAATGAAACGTTTATTATTTTCGTTTCTTTGTTCTTCCTAACTTTTTCTTCAAATTACTTGTGTCCACTTCTTTTTTTTTTCGTTTTCCCACTCTTTTCCTTCCCCTCTCCCTCCCTTCGTTCCTTCCTCCTTTCTTCATTTTAAGCCTTCTACTTTACCTACTGTTTTACATTCCCCCTGCATCATTTTCATTCTTCCTTTATTTATTTATTTATTTTTTTGCCCACTTTTTTTTTTTTCACCTTCCCTGCTTCCTGTTTTTTCCATATCCCTTTTTTTCATTCCTTATTTTCTTTCATTCGTTTCTCTTGATACATGGAAGATAAATGACAAAGCACTTTGCTCACTTATCTATCGTTTGGTTATAGAAAGTAGACTTTGAACTCCTGGTATCTTTTTTAGAAAAACTGGTGTTTTAATTTGTACAAATAACGTCTATAAGCTAAAGAAACTTATAATATAAATACAAAAACTTCTAGACATACAAGCGATAGATTTATTAATACTGTAATTCATAGGAACAGCTATTTTTCGGCAGTTCGATGTTCTTCATCATCACTAGACAACAATGTTTTAAGGGAGCATAGTTTCCACTTTAATGGCTATCTTCTAGCTTCCTTCTTCTTTAGACTTTTCTGTCCCAGAATGCAGCATCCCACATGTCATCTTTGTCACTCTCGCTGTCCGATGCATAGAAGTGTTGATCGACCTCCAGATCAAACACACGAACACAGTCTTCCTCTTCCTGCATTTGCTTGGCTGCCCTTTGTCGGACTTTCTGGGCTTGTGCTTCACGTTGTCGCTGTTTTCTGACAACCTTGCTAACAGCTTTTTCTCTTTTGGTTTGAGCTTCTTTCAATTTTCTGTCACTCTGCACCAAGGTCTGCTGTGCTTTGGCGAAGTTCTGTGCCTCAGCTATCTTGCTGCGCGTGTTGTTGGAGGATTTCTTGGCTTTAGTTTTAACGCCTTCGAGCTGAGCTTGTCTGTTCTCGGTGGCCTTGACTAGCTTTTCGTTTATTTTTGTGATCTTGTTCAACTTTTCTTCTTCCTCTTCTAATTTCTTCTCCCTCGCTCGCAAAGATTTCAAGGCGGCTCCTTTCCTTTTATTTTCCAGCTGCTTGTTTCTGTTCTCTTCTGCCTGTGCCTGCTTCTCAAGCAGCATCTCTCTTGTCAGGACGGGCAACTTTGGATCGCTTGCCAGTCTTCGTGGACAGGCTGCTTTCAAACCCTTTTGCACAACGTTGCCATCCAAATTCAGATCATATGCAACGCATGCTGGCGTTTCATATCTTCTGCTCTCAGTATCCAGGAACACGAGACTTGATCCGGTTTGTATGGCGATTTCTTTCTTCAAAAGAGCTTTTTCTTTCTCGATTTGGATTTTGGCCCTTCTGAGGACTTCTAGTTCAAAAGGACATGGTACAGGCGCTACTATGTTATTGCGCTTAAATTTAGACTGAAATGTTCCGCACATTTTGAACAATAAAWATCACTTGMTAWTCAAACACGTCTTGTCAATTCAACTACTTGAAACGATCTATTTTCTAATTTGCTATGACGTCATTTGAATTCTATTTGTGACGTATTCAATTGCGCACGCGCGCGCGGTTATTACGATGTGCGCAAGGAATTCTGGTCTGCATTATATATTTAACAATTATTCACCTTAGGCTCTGAATATCGGTGAATATTTAGCAAGCCGCGAGTCTTCGAGCGGCGATCACTGTGCCTGAGGGGAATAATTGTTTTAGACTTGAATATCAAAGGAAAGTCGAAATTCAGGATATAACAAAAAATCTTCGCCCTAGTAAACTTTGAGAAACCTCATAATCACCGCTTGAGTAGTGATAATCGTCTCATAATCACTGGTCGCTCGACCAATTACAGCGCGCAAAACACTATATTCAAGGCTAAAATCATATACTTAAATAAGATATTCCATTGTGTTATACTTTTCAGTGTAAAGTGAATAAATATCTGCTTTTTTCTATGAGAGAATATCTTAATGCAATAAATACATCTCAGTGTCCATTCACTAATGACAAGATAAAAAGATAATAAAAAAGATTATACTAAAACCTCCTTTTACCGGTCTCTTATCTCTTCTGTATTTTCCTACTGGTGGGCTAGCTGTGTCCCTCGCCTGCAACCACAGGAATCCCAAAGACGAAAATACAAGGCTATTATATAAACTTGATTGGCATGATTCTTTTTGTTTCTCACAGCTCGTGCGAATGGGTAAAAGTCTTGAAAAGTATCGTGATAACAATCTGGTGCACCTGAAATCTAAACTGCCCCAAGAAGAGTCTCACGTGAGTATGATAATAGAGTGAAAGAGATTACGATCAATAGACCGATCTTTATTTACGTTTTTTCCTCATTAGCATAAAGACAAATTTTCAAGCTACAAGCAAACCGACACTATAAATTACAAAGAAATGTATGGTTGTGTGGCAAGTCTTACCACACGACCATACATTTCTTTGTGATAGTTTTTTCACAAAAATTTTACTCCCAAAATATTGAACATATTACTCTCAAATTTTCAGTAGTTACTAAACAAAACATTCTCTTTCGATTTCTGGAGTCGGTTTGCTTGAAGCTCCTTTGCATTTTATAAAAGAAATAAAAAACTTGCTTGCTGTGCTGTGTGCAGTCATAAAGCACTTGGGGATTGGCAGAACACTCGAGAAGTGTCGAGAAGCACCCCGTACGCGTCGTGCTTCTCCTAAACTTTCTCTCGTGTTCTGCCAATCCCCGCGTGCTTTATAACTGCACACAGCATGCGCGTTTTCTATTTCTTCATCAGCGAACGCTTTATAGGCTGAATGACTTGCAAGTGAACACACATGACCTGCCGATCTTAGTAAGCCTAATTATGAAGAGATTTAATGAAGTTTTCCCATTTATTTTCTTAGCTGACAAACCACCTTGATCAAATGATAGAAGCCGCCACCACGAAATTCAGAACCTGGGAATCCAAAAGATCAAATCCAAGAAGCTTAACCAGCTGACAGTGCTCCAAGGTCAGCGGTCATGCGATGAAACTTTCCGTTACCATGTTTTTCATGTACAAAAACAGGTTCAGCAAGTTGTTTTTCTATTTTTTTCCCAGTCTTATAATTTAGTTTCGTCCTTAAAAATTCCTACAGTCTAAGCTCAAGTAATAAGAAATTTGTAATTTACTACTGAGCCCGCGTTTCTTGATGGTCTGCGAGTATTTTTCAACCGCTGATCGCCAAGTCTGACATTCGGAGTAGCAGTTTAGTTATTTTCTATTTCTTACCGCGGTACGGTATCCTGGATACCGGGATAAGTGCGATTGCTAAAAACCAACAAAACAGAAAAACAATATGAAAGGCAAATGAAAAAAATGAAGGAAAAAAAAAGTTTTATTACATCCAAACTGTGCCCTTGGCCTTGAAAACGTGTATTTAAGGCCCCGTCCACACTATGCCGGATAAATTTGAATCCGAATTTTTATTTATCCGGTTTGGCCTACCGTCCACACTTGTCCGGGCGAATCCGGAACAATAGGCTCTTTGCAGTTAACGGTCACGTGTCTGTACTGGACTGCAAAAATTTTGTTTTTATATTAAATTGGTGATTCTTTTTAGCTACTTGTAAAGAACTGAATGAAAACATGTGTATCCAGTATGTTACGAAATGCAGTTTTATTACGATCTCTCCAAACAGGTTGTAGAAAGTGTGTTTGCTCACCAGTATATTTCACCCATGGGAATCAAGATGTTCATTCATTTGCTCTCAGTGAATTAATCAGCACGTGATTGCTTAGCTGCAAAGGACCTATTCTTCACCGAAAACGAATATTTTCGAATACGGTCTCCAAAGTGTAACAAATTGGAAACGACGGCTAGCCGTATTAGTGTGGACGGAGAACATTTCGTATCCGAAATTTTTCGGATACGATGACGTCATTATTGTCATGGGAACATGGCGGGAAGGCTTAAAAATTCACAGCAGGCTCAATTTGAGCTTCGATGCACGTGATGTGCAATGAAGCGTTTTTAACGCCTCTGATCGGACTAGTGTGGACGCGAAACATTTTATCCGTTTTCATGAGTGGACGGAAAACTTTTTTTTCGGTTTCGGTGTGAAAGTTGCGGATTCAAATTTATCCGGCATAGTGTGGACGGGGCCTAAGACCACGATACCGGGGCTCTCCGGGATAAAATGGATTATGACGTTGTGTAGGACATGAACTGGCTGGCATTTCTACTAAAATTTTCTTATTATTGTCGAAAGGTAGGAAAGCTGTGTATGGTAGATTATTTATTCCTACCAATGTATGTATTTGGTGATCATACACACATCAAACTTTCCACATAGAAAAGTTGTCCTTCCGCTCGAGCCGTTTCTTTTACCATATAAGGAATGTACTTACCATATTTGGAAATTGGAATATAATTTTCTTTAATAAATAGGCGAATTTCTTGCTCAAAACTGCTCAAATTTACAGTAAATCGAGTGAAAACATCACTAACTAGTCAGCCATCTTGGTTTTGGCCGAAAAAGGACTGGAAATGTGTAGAGGAGGGGAGCGTGGTTTTGTCAGAAGTACCATATGACTAAAGCCTCGCAATCGTCTTAATTATAAAATATCGATGGTCAAGGAATTTTGTCAAAGGAGGAACGATTGTGTTCTTTATTTCTTTTGTTTTCCTAATCAAACAAGCTTGAAAAATATACGTAAATGAACAACAAATACTATAGGCCGATCTTTACGTACGTTTTTTCCTCATTAGCATTAAATGAAATTCAAGCTACCGACTCCAGAAATCGAAAGAGAATGTCTTATTTAGTAACCACTGAAAATTAAGATCGGCTTATAGGCTTTGCTTGAGATATATTTGTGAAATAAAAAAGAATAATATAACGTACACTGATTTTTTTTTTTAGTTTGCTTCATAAAAATAATTAAATTCTTGACACTCTTGAAACTTTTTGGACAATAATTTCTATTTTTTTAAATAGTTTAAGATGCGTTTTATTTTTATTTTTGTTTTTTGTTTGTTTTTACATGCTTGTTTGTTCGTTCGTTCGTTTTTTTTTTCATGAACGCACGAGTAGAATAATCGAGTTCCGAATTACCGCTGTGTTTCTTGATTACAGACTCATTTGCACAGGGTTAACCTCGATTTTGTGAAGAATATTCACGTGTTGCAGTCAAGGTCCGTCAAGTTTCAAAGTGCTCGTATTGTTGAAGTTGTGCATTCTTTACTTTACCGTTGGTATTTGTGAATATTTAGACACTGATTAGAGGCTAAGCCTGAGTAAATGAGTCTGTAAGGAACACAGCGGTAATTTGGAACTCTAAAAGGGTCTATTCCGGAAATGCAAATAATAAATGCTTCACTATCTACCAAGATCTACGCGTCTAAAAAGATTGAGATCTACTTCAACCAGAAGAAAAAACAGGGGCGTTTGACTTGGGTAACATCTCGTTACCTAGGATATGGTCAGCCGCTTTCTCTGCTATCATGATCGTGGGCGCATTGAGATTACCGCTGACAATACTTGGCATGACCGACGCGTCCACTACTCGAACACCCTTGATTCCTATCACACGTGTTTCTGGGTCCACTACGGCTAGTGGATCAGAAGGATCACCCATCTTACACGTGCATGAGGGATGATAGTTGGTTGTTAGATTGGTACGGATGAAATCGTCGATGTCCTCGTCTGTTTGAACATGATCTCCTGTGGAATGTTGATGTATACACCTACTTCAATAAACGTTGCCATCGCCAAAGGTGATAGGTAATACGCGATTCACCATTTTCCATACATCGGTTCGCTGGTCAAACACAAAGCGCTCATTCGAGGCGCTAAGGTACTTTCAAAGGATTATTCAAATTTGAACCTTGCAACCTCGACTGAATGCTTTGTGTTTGACCAGTGAACCGATATATGGAAAATGGTGAATAGGCGAAAAGCGAGCGTGTAGGAGATAGGTCATTCCAAGTTCCAAGAATATCTCGAATGACTTGTGCTTCTGCTTCTTATTCTCAAAAAAAAAAAAAACATGAACCTTAGTGTTGATACTGATTCAATGTTCTTTGTATTCAACGAAACCATTTCCATGCCGGAATGACCTATCGCCTCTGGCGTAGCCTTCTGCGCAGCCGCTGTGAGACCGGGAACTGGAAGCGCCTCACATCGGCTGCGCAAGAGGCTACTTTAGCGATGACAACGTTTATTGAAGTAGGTGTATCAGTAAAACGTTAAGCCAATAGGAGACTTGCATTATGGCGTCATTTACGTATTACCACTACCAGAATCCCTTGAACACTTTCTTCTGCTCAGTAGCAATTTTCTTAGGCCCCGTCCACACGTATCCGGACATTTTTGTATCCGCAACGGATACGGGTTGCGTCCACACGTGTCCGTATCCGCAAATTTTACGAAAACGGATACGTGTGGACGGTGAAAACGAATCGAATACGCAGCGTGTGGACGCAAACATTTTCGTATCCGTAAAAAAAAAATTTGCGGATACGAAAATTTCCGGATACGTGTGGACGGGGCCTTACTATTCTCATAAGAGAATGCAAACTTGAATAAGAAAGAAAATTCGCGAAGCATCTTGGTAGTGGTAGTTCAATGACGCCATGATGCAAGCGGACTACAAGAAGGCACCACACATCATATAAATCACCCGTCTACCATGACTGGCCCCCTCTCCCTGTGTTGGCCACATCAGCCAACTCTTCATCGTTTCTTACCTGGAATGATTTCCTTACCACGGAACGGCTTGAATGCATTTTGAGAAAGCACGTGTCTTCCTATACTAAGACCCTTTCTCGTTAATTCCCAGTCGTATTCTGTTTCGAGGTAATTTGGTTGAATAACGGGGTGGTCCCGAGGGTCGCGGGATTTTAAAGTGATGTAGCCGGTGCTTGCTGAGCGCTGAAGCGAGATGGACGTCTAAAGGGTTATAATTAGAAGAAAAGAAATAGTTATCCCGCGTTAGATGGAAACAAAGTATGGACAACGAAACAGAATATCATCATCATGCGTCATCATCAGCATCATTATCACCATCATCATATCATGATCATCACCATCAATCATAATTACAGTCATCATCATCATTACCACCATCATTCGCCACCATCATCATCATTACCTTCGTCAGATCATCAACATCATATCACAGTCATCATGCGCCACCATCAACATCATTATGCGCCACCATCATCATTATCATCATGCACCACCATCATCATCATCATCATGATGCGACGTCACCACCACCACCATCGTCATCATCATGCGCCATCATGCGCCATTATCAGCATCGTCATCACTATGTACGTTACCATCATCAATATCATGGCATYATTATCACCATCATTATTATTATCTTAATCATTATCAACATCACCTCCATCATCATCATTGCCATCATCATCATCATTGCCATCATTATCATCAGTGTATCAGCTAATCCCAAGCGCAATTAACATGGCATTACTATACTATTGCTATACCCTATAACCGTGTCCTTTGGAAACCATCTTCCCGCCTTCATTCCTCAAGACGATGGGAACAAAATCGAACTGAATGTCAGGATGAGAAACGTTATTGTCACTCCTGATGAAGGCCCCCGTATCGAAGTGTGACGTTCCACATGGGCCCTTTTTTGTAAGGAACCACTGAGCACCTATGAGGATTTTGGTCCACCATTTTTGGTATTTGTGAAGTCCAACACTCTGGATGCATTCCTGGTGTTAAGATAAAGGAACCCAGTGAAAAAGAAATGACGTGCCAATTAATATATAATGGATGCATGACAAATGCATAAAAGTAACTCAGAAGGAATTTTAAACGCAGCAATTCAACCACAGGAATTGTTTTCGAACTCTGGATGCATTCCTGATGTTAAGATAAAAAAAACTAGTGAAAAAGAAATGACGTGTCAATTAATATGTAATGGATGCATGACAAATGAATAGTACATGTATCTCAGTAGGAACTTTAAGCATAGCAATTGGACCACAGGTATTGTTTTTGAATTTTAAAGCCGCTAAGTTGAATTACTAACAAAAAGAGATCGATCATTATCTTCCTCCGTTATATTGACCAATATTACTGTAAAGGAAATAATACTCAAGGGAAGGACATAGGTCTGAAATATTTTTTTAAAACGCCCAATTAAAAGCCAAAGGTACCTGTTCTATGTATATTTGTGGATGGTCCTGAAGGTTTTGACCGACCCCCGGAAGATGACAAACCACAGGGATCCCATGCTTGTTAAGTTCTTCACTATCACCAACTCCTGATAACATTAGAAGTTGAGGAGAGTTGACGGAACCACCTGACAGGATCACTTCCTTAGATGCGCGCGCACGTCGTACCTGATAGATAAAATGAAAGGGAAACAAACTAAAGAAAAATGAAGTTACTGCGCCCATTCCGACGCAACAACGATCACGCCATTATTTGAGCCCACGATGTGCGCGCATTAAAACCGCTCAAAATCGCAAATGACCTTCCAATCTTTACTGAAGAGCCATATAGGATTTGAGCTTCAACATCGCAAAATCTTCCGATTAGATAGTTAGGGAGGCATACTCGATATAGGTGGCTAAGCAGTTTTTAAAGAGAGTGTGAGGGAGTGTGTGTGTGTGTGCATAGGCAAATTAGCCATTTTGGGGTTGAGGTAACGCATAACTCGATTTGCATTGCAATGCATTGTCGGCCGCTAACAATGCCAACCTCAGACCCGCTGACCGTGCCAACCTCAGACCCGCTGACCGTGCCAACATCAGACCCACTAACAATGCCAACATCGGACCCCCTGACAGTGCCAACCTCAAACCCGCTAATAAGAATGAAGGATGGACCAGTCTAATCATGTCTAACCTGGTTGTCCACATGATATTCCAGCCCTACTGCTTGGTCACCTTCGAACACAATACGTGTCACAAACGCTTTGGTTTCGATGCGCAAGTTTTTACGATGTTTGGCGGGATTCAGGTAAGCAGTGGAAGTGTTCCATCTCCTCCCTAGCAATATTATATTGACAAATACAGTCAACTCTCGTTACAGCGGACACCCTCGGACCGTCACTTGGTGTCCGTAATAGCGAGCGTCCGTAATAGCGAAAATTATTTACGGTCATTTCTTTGTCAATATTTTTGTCGGGGATTTTTCTCCTGTCCGTAATAGCAAGGTGTCTGTAAAATCAGGGTGTCCGCAAGGCGATAGTTCACTGTATATCATTCATTCATTGTCAGAATGAAAGAAAGCACGGTTAATTGGAGTAGTGGTATATATGAAAGCCTGTGAACGATGCTCTCTACAGATTGGGGAGAGGGAGAACTGGGGAGAGGGAGGATTGATGAGGGAGGATTGGGGAGAGGGAGGATTGGGGAGAGGGAAGAGGAGGGAGATTGGAGTATACCTTGGTGAATAACAAGATCCATTAGACCAAATCCTTCCTGTTGAAAACCATTGAAGTCTTCAGTGACTGGGTAACCTGCCTGGCGTCCACTGTCGATGAGGGCCTGGTGCAGAGGAATCTTGGTCTGACCACGTGACACATGTAAGGGACCACTCCCTCCTCTGTATTCATTAGGGCCTGGCAAATATGACAGCATTATGCAAACATCAGAAGTCGAAGAGCTTTCAATGGTATGTCTGAGTGACAAGCTTCCCCATACCCACCCCCATGGGATATACATATGCATACCTAGTTCATGTGTCTGTGTGACAAATCTCCCCATACCTACCCCCATGGGATATACATACCTAGTTCATTATTGTGTGACAAATCTCCTCATACCTACCCCCATGGGATGTACATACCTTGTTCATGTCTGTGACAAATCTCCCCATACCTACCCTTATGGGATATACATACCTAGTTCATGTGTCTGTGTGACAAATCTCCCCATACCTACCCCAATGGGATATACATACCTAGTTCATGTGTCTGTGTGANATGTGTCTGTGTGACAAATCTCCCCATACCTACCCCAATGGGATATACATACCTAGTTCATGTGTCTGTGTGACAAATCTCCCCATACCTACCCCCATGGGATATACATACCTAGTTCATGAGTTTGTGCCTTCTTAAAGTATGGCAGACAGTCAGCATACGACCAGCCTTTAGCTCCTTCACTTTCCCATCTATCATAGTCATATGCATGTCCCCGGTTGTATATCATAGCATTGAGAGATGAAGATCCTCCCAAGACACGTCCACGAGGCCAATAGATAATCCTAGAGACGCCATAAAAAATATATACATTGTAAGATGAAGAAGTTTTAAAATGGAAACCAGGTTAAAAAATGCATGTAGCCTGGGTTCGAGTCGTGACCGCAGTGCATGTATGGACTGTCCGCAGGGATTCACTCGCAAGCATATGGCGCTAATGAATGTGACGTAAGCTGATGGATCGTCTTTACTACTTTGCCAAGCAGAGATCGATTATTCGCTGATAAAATAAAGCAGCTTCGAATTTAAGATAATTTTGAAATGTCTTCATTATATATATAGCTGTATAATTTCTGTAGCTGTGCGGCAAAACCGGTTACACTGGTTTGACTACAAACCTGTCATTCAAGTTTTTCTGTGGCTCTGTATGATAAAACCAGTTATACTTGTCGTCGCAAAGGTTATAGGGTATTGCCGCTGGCATGTGGATTTTCCATGTCTTGTCCTGCGGACCTGCCTCCAGTAACAGCACATTGTTGTTAGGGTCAGCTGAAAGACGATTGGCTAAAACACACCCTGCTGAACCAGCACCGCAGATGACGTAATCATGAGTGGAAGAGAAGGTGATTGGTCGAGAGGAAATCCACTTCAATAAGGTCCCTACAATGCAATTTGAAAATTACTTCGTGGTAAATTTTACGCATCATTCGATGCACTGTTTGAATATAAATAATGTCTGAAGGCAAAACCCGTTTTTTTAACATGGATAAGTCGCTTGAACTTATAATTAACACGTGACTACTTGGGTGTTTAAGTTTCTACAGCCCTGGGGAGGGGGGGGCTGCCACGAACCTCTCAAGTCTATTCCTACCTTGTTTCGTACTCCTTTGAAGTAAATAAGTGCCCTTTCGATATGCAAGAGACATCAGGGCTCAAATGAAATAACTCTGTAAATGTAAGGATCATATAAAAATAATCTATATTATTCAAAAATCAGTTTTTTGGGAATCAAGACATAGTTGGGGTGCAACGTAGCAAAGTAATAATAATAATAATAATAATAATAATAATAATAATAACATTTATTTATACACGATAAGTTATATACAGCGTAGCTGATGTGGTCGTGTTCTAATCCTAGGTCCTAAGCTATACTAGTCCTCTCACTCTCACCCACACACATTCTCTCTCTCTCTCTCTCTCAWTCTCTCGATCTTATCTACTACTAAGCTAATTATTACATAATTTAATATTTTGACTGGAAAGAGTTATTACATCTTTAGTTGAGATATGTCCTTCTAAGTTTTTGTTTGAAAATAACGGGGCAACTCGATTCTCTGGTATTGTTGTTGAGCGCGTTCCACAGTTTTGCACCCTGGTACCTTATTGCCTTTTTTCCATGATTGACTGTATGGAAAAGAGGCAATGTTATTTGGTTGGAACTACGTAGGGAGTAGCCAACATCTCTCTTTTTGATGTGGTCCTGCAGTTCCTGGTTGGAATCTAGGTTGTAGTAGCACTTGTGCATGAAAACACCCAGCTTGATAGTGTAAAAGAACTTGAGGGGTCTCCAAAGCAGTTGGCGCCTTATCTCTGTTCTTGGGGTGTTCCAGGGCAGCTGGTTGATGRCACGTGCAGCTCTGTAGTGTAGCTTGTCCAGGTTATCCATGAGTGTTTGAGTACAGTTACCCCAAAGTAATATRCCATAGGTGACGGCTGGAAGAATGATCTTGTAGTAGAAGTCTTGTTTTACAAGTTTGGGAAGGAAGTAGAGCGATTTGAGTAGATTTAGTTTTTGCACAAAAGATTTAGTGAGTTSTGTTACATGGTAASACCAAGACAGCTTGTCATCTAGTTCTAGGCCTAGACATCTGGTGTGTTGGACTTTCTTCAGCGATRCTTTAMCAAATGTGACGTCTGATAAGGGACCAATRRATGGAGAACGTCGCAGAATCATGTACTCGCACTTGCCAGRGTGAGCAGTCATCCGGTTTGTGTTGCACCAAGCGTACATTCGATGGAGTACAGCATTTATTCTGTTGACTGCAATATCGGTTGTTTCGCC
The DNA here is from genome assembly GCF_009602425.1 of Actinia tenebrosa. The sequence continues at coordinate 42,839 of NW_022261771.1, read as the reverse complement.
AATGGTGAATATCGTAGTATCATCAGCGTACATGTATAACTTATCCTCACCAGTTGCAATATCTGGCAGGTCATTGCAGAAGATAGAAAAAAGGACTGGTCCTAAGACAGATCCTTGCGGGACGCCATATCTAACACGTTGAATACTYGATGATACACCGTTGACAACCGTTGTATGAGCGCGATCTGTGAGGTAGTTCTTTAACCACAATCGTACGTCATCAGCCACACCGAGCATGGTGATCTTGTTCAGGAGAACGCTGTGGTCTATAGAGTCGAAAGCTTTCTTGAAATCAAAAAAGACAGCACAAACGACATAGTTGGAGTCAAGGGCCGACCTCCACTGTTCTATCATGTTGGCAAGGAGTAGTTCACTTGAGAAGAGGAGAAAAAGTAGGCGAAACAAATGAGGAGGCAAGAAAAGAAAAAAGAAACGCTGTAAAGGATCGAATGAAGAAAGCAAAAAGGACGTAGAGAGGAGAGAAGAATAGATAAAGAATACTAACTTAAGATACTGGTCAAGGCCAAATCAGCAGCATTGTGACAAAAGTCAATAAGCTGCAAGAGTGTTTACACCGTGCATTGGCGACGCAATCGTTGCCAAAGGTAGAAACGAATTCAACTTTTTGCAATGTTTGCTGCAACTTGTCTTGCAACATTTGTTTCCAATTGCGCTATAGGTTACACGCTGCAATGCTCCAAGTTGCAGAGAAAATTGCTCCGTGTAATCGCGCGCCTTTACGATCTGCTACAGCACACACATGATGCATGCATGCAACAATGAAAAAAAAAAAAAAGGCGCTCAATAAGCGCATGTAGCTACTGCCATAAGAAATTATTTTTCTATAGGAAAGGAATGGAGGACGTTGGTAGCTGACTATCGAGATATATGAAGGATATATAGGTACCATATTGAATTAGCGGTGTTGGCGAAAAAAATGTAAATGTTAATTAAAGCAAAAATTTATATATATATATAGAACGAAATGTTGATATTGATTTTATGAATTTTAGGGCTTTTTTAAATTTAAAAATTAACATTGTAATGGGAAATGTATGTTTTGTTTTATGTTTTTGTGCGTGTTGTAAGATATTATTTTAAAAAGCAATAATTCTAATAATATAATATATTAATTATTAATAATAATATTCCGGAAGTTTATGGATTGAGAAATTTTTGGCTTCCTGTGGTGTTAGTAGCCACGAAAAATTGGGACATTTTGCCACTACTTTAGTTTATGGTATTAGATTTTAAACCAGTATGTAATATGAACAGAATTTTGTCTCTTGCAATATGGATTTAACTTTCTTGTAACTTGTTTCCTGAGGCCCGTTGTGTGACGCTTCAGGGTCACAACTTCAACGTTCCTATTATTTTACATGTAAAATTATGCAAAAATATATGCATATACATGCGGCCCAGTTTCACTGTAAGGTTGCTTATAAACCACTTGAGGCATCACGGAGTGCAAAGCTGATCATGATTAAATGTTTATAAGGAAAACAATATGAGACGATGCTTCTCATACATAAGAATTGAAATAATGTTTGAAGAGATCGTCCTGTAAACATAGTCTAACTTCGTATTAAAGATGGTGATGAAGGCTAAGCATAGGATCAGATCAGCTTCAACACTGTGGCCCGTCTTCACTAGCAAGACCTTGGAGTTTCAACTTACAGATTAATTAAAATTTGAAAAGCTTAATACTGATAATCTTTGTACTAAAATTCAAAAATCTTGAAGAGAATAGTGCGGAAATTGTAAAAATAGCTTACCTTCCAGTTGCTTGACTGTTTATCAAGGAGTCTTATTTGTATGCAATAGAATATCGTCACGCAATAGGGTTCAAAGCGTAATGGAGAAACTGTGGAGTGAGCAACTCGAAACTGCTGCGAAGTGATTGAAATGCGTTTTGCCTTCTGCCAGTCAAAGTTTCCAAGGTCTTGGTTAGTGTTTCTTCGGATAAAGGGAGCGGAAACCGAAAAAAAAAACACTGCGTATTATTAGCTTGCCGTAAGGGATGGACCATTAGATAATTTGGGGAGCGGGGTGGGGGT
>NW_022261771.1:26847-40622 GCF_009602425.1 Actinia tenebrosa | reverse complement strand
TCTTGTTTTCTGGTTTGATGTTGTGAAAACAGTCAAATACAATAGTTTGAGGACTTATTTTGATGTTTGGACTTAGCATCCGCTAGTTGCCCCCCAGTCAACCGCTTGTTTGCCCCCAGTCAACTCCAAAAAGTCACGTGATTGATAGTAAGCAATTCCAAGAATTTTTATGTATTGAATAAATGTAAAAACGTACGGTCTTGAAAAAACCATCGTAAATAAATTTTCCTGGGCTACTGGTAGAATTTAAAAGATGAATAACAAAAGATAGTTTTCCCTTGGCCTTGTTATGCTCTTCTGAATCAAGGCCTTTAAAAATTCGAATATTGGCTTTTAGTTTGAATCATAAATTAACATAAATAGAAGTTCCTTGCTTTTATTAAAACCCTTTTAAAGCTTTCGTTGACTGGCATAATCTATTATATTTTACATATCTACATATAAAAATAATCAAAGGCTTTGTAAATCAAAAAAAATTCATTTTATTTTTTCAATAGCATTCGTGTGGGCAGACGAATAGTTCCTGCTAATTAAAAACATGTTTAATGACCTTGAAGTTTATCTAAAAGGCCGGAATATTAAACTTGCTAAACTTGTTCCTCAGTAATTTATGGCAAATTATTTATATGTCAGAAATTGCATCAGTAAATATAGTAAAATATGTTTTTAAAGGCCTATTTTTCCAAGAAATATGTTTTTTAAGTTATTCTCAGAAAAAAACGTATATCTTGAAATATTTGTCTGCATTAAAGATGAAACTACTAGGAGTATTCTAAAAGATTCTCAATTTTTTTTTGTGCATAAATGAAAATTTTAAAGGTTTAGGACCTATTTTCATGAATCATAGGCCTTTCAGCATCATTTGTAATAGAAAAAGCTGTTCAATTTTAAACTTTAATCTAACAAAAATAGAATATATTTTAGAAGCATATTTTTAAATATTCATTTGAAATATTTTCTTTTCCAGTACTGGTTCTATTATTTTAGCAGTTTGATCGATTCGTCTTCGAAATTGCATTCTATCTGTTGCATAATTTTTCCAGTGTCCTATTCTTGCTTGGCRATAAGCAAAATCCCAAGCGATAATTTCATGAACTTCGGGCTTATCTACTTGAAACTGGACTCTTTTCTTTTTTGGAACAATGCTTGTGCTGTTACTTAAATCATTTGTTCTTGTCTCGGTACTCTCAATGTCTTTTTTGTCCTGGGATTTCTTGTGTTCCTGAAAAACACCAAAGTCTACTTCGTCACAAGAACAACGGTAAGGGTCTGGTAATGTTTGAGCAATTCTTATTCCTAATGTAGAGTGACAGCATGTGTTCATAGACATAGCAACAGAGATTTCCTCTGCTGTGCCTTCGAAAACAAAGCCATCAAAGCTGCATATGTCAGCATCTTCACATGAAGAATCAGCATCAAAAACTATGAAATCTTCTTCATCAGAGCTTTCACATTCAGAGTCCAATTCATCTGAAAGTCTAATATCGGATACTAAGGCATCACTAGAAGTTGTCGAATCTTCGGTAACTCCAAAACCAACACTCATACAAATGAGTTTTCCTTCTTTGTTGTAACGACAGTCAGACACATACAAAGTGACGCCCTCTTCTTCAATACAGGTGTAAGCTGATTCTACGGATGGAAAGGACTGGTACCCTGAATCAATACTTGCTGCACTGCTGCAGTGTTTTTCACAGTTAGCCAATGCTGAATCGTCTGGCTTCAATAGATCCATCTTTTCTTTTTCTTTTTGTAGAAGGCCATGATAAAAATCTTTGAAAATACACTCTTCTAGCACACCCATGTCTTGTTTCTTTGTGTTAAGAGAAGATGGTAAAATTTCTCTTGGAAGAAGAGAATAATTGTCCTCAAACATTGCCTCAGTCTTAAAATTCTTGTCCCCCATTTCTGCTGCCTCAGAAACGCTATGTAATTTGAAATATTCTTGAGCACAACAATCAGATTGATAACTGTTGGGAATAAAAGTCTTTTCAGTTGTTTTAGAAGTAGCAATCATCATCTTTGCCACCAAGATATACGGCAACTTCTTGGAAGTCCTTAAACTTGATAACATTAAGCTATTCCAGGGATTTTGATTTGTTTTTAACAGACATAATCTAGTATCTATCCTTTCTTCACTATAGTGAGGAATTTTCTTGTAAGACAGTCGTGGAGTTGCCAGATCTTTAAATAAAAAGCAAGAAGCATTAGTTAGTACACTGATGTTTATTTCCTCGTTTTGAGTTTCAAAAACATCACATTAGGAACATGTCCATTCTCATCTTGCAAGACTCAACAATACATGTCATTAATTCTTAATCTCAYGCAAACTGTTAATTTTTCAAACAAAAATGGAATTTTTATAGACACTGGAGAAATGCATATGTGTAAAATATAGTTTGCCAAATCTCCATTTTCTCCATTGAAGAAATCAGTGAATACACTGCTGTCAATTAGAGTATGTAAAGATACTGAACAATTCATATGATTGACACTGTCCTGATGTTGTCTTGACCAGCCCGTAGCGATGAAAACAGTGGTAACACATAAATCATAAAATTCCTAGAAAAACTCGGCATAGATTCGGTTTCCTACACGACATCCTTAGATATGAAGACCATTAAAATGCTTGATAGATACTGAACAAGTTTTAGCAAGAAAACAGATGTATAACTTGAATAAATATATTATTAGGGCCTATATTGGAGCTTTTAAGGCTAAAAATAAAACGCAGCATATTGCATAATACATATTCTTTATTTAGTGAATACTATAAGCTTACGACTCGAGTGTATATTTTTTGACTAGAATTGCACATAGTTCACAGCGTTTATAGCTGAGTCACTTTTTTATTTATTTTCGATCTCACGCAAGTTCCTCCAGAATTTCATTCTACAAATTACTAACCTTTTATCCACAAAAATAAACGATTATCCAGAAAATGAAACAGTCCAAAAGTCCAAACTCGAAGCAGGAGGCGTAGGAATCCATTCATTAAATATCCCAACATCTTGAAGGCTGAAATTTTTTCTCCAACTTCTTGGAAAATCTTGATAAATAATTCTATGATTCCTAAAGCAGGATTCAGCTTTTACCCTTTGTTTATCTCTTCTTGAGGACAAGGAAAAATACCTTGATGACTATAAATATAAACCCAGTGATGGKTATCAGTATTGTTCGTTAAATATTTTCGCTGTTGACACGCTTTTGCTATTTCCAGATGATTTTTCTTGTTATAATTTTTATAATACTCAATGCAATCCATAATGTGTCTCTTGTTTTCTTTGGCTTGTATTGTTGGTATGTTACCAACAACGTGATGAGGGACACTTWTATACCCCTGATCAGTCCCCACACGGGTTTTCGATGACTCAGATGCCAAAGTTGGAAGGATGATGCAATAAATGATGGCGGGCGGTTTTGAGATGACTTCCAGCACGATTTCAAATTCCCCAGTGATTCTGGCTTCAGATTTAATCCAAACTTTCCCGATCGCTGTAGAATTATCCTTTATGCTTTCTTGAGGTTCTTGGAAGGGRTTCGTTCACCAGAGAAGGCTTTAAATAACGTTTTTCTAGTAGAGCGTAGAAGGCACGTCCGAACCGCCCGCCATTTCTCGACCCTTCGAACGTGACGCGGGAAACGCGGACAAAGATTCACGTTACGCCGGAAATGAAATTTGAGCTTGGAGTTTTACTTCCGCCGGAAATAAAAATAGACCTTTGTCCAAAAATTTTAATACGATATATTCTGTAGCTTGGAAACCTTTTGAGGGGAAAACATCGAAAATTGAAAACTGCCGGGCATTTAATCCATGCCCGGCTGTCCTACCAGGCTGTCTGAAATGATGAGAAATTTTTCTTAGTGCAACGAAGAGAGTCGTCAGTATTCTGTGCAGAGAAAAGACAAACACGTCAAATTGAAATCTATGTAGCAGAGGATAATTGCTAAAAGTTTCTGTACACGAAATGAAAAATAAGGTTTTTAGAGGATTTATTTTCGAACCGTCAAAAGAGTAAAAAAATAAGAAAAACCGATGCTTGGATTCCCTGTGTTACGAGTAAGAGCGAGGACTGGAGCAAGCGCGGGAAGAACCAAGTTTGCTTTTTTCAATGTTGTGAAAGAATTTCTCCTTTTATTCCAGAAAATAAACCCTTTAAAGGTATGCAATTAGTTCAATTATATCACATATTAATTCATTGTTATTAACAGCTGTTGCTTGAATTGGTATTGTTTATTTTTTGGCGAAAATTTATTGATATTTTGTTCAATATACTTGACAAGTCGACAAGCTGAACTGCATTCAAACTCATTTGAAGATCCATTTTCTATCCTTGGAAATTTAATGAATTTTTCTAAAATAAGATATTGAGGTTTCTTTATCGAAGGTAAAGATGTCAGACGTTAATGCTTGGGCAAGTATAGATGGATTATTTGATGACCAAGATGATGAAGACAGTGCTGAGACTTCGCAACGAGAGGTAAGGAAGGGATCATTCATACTTATGGAAGGAAGGGGGGAGGCCAGGGGGGTACTCTTGCCCGTTTAGGGTAGGGATGTGCCACTGAGCCCTCTGAACCCTCACCCTGTTCCAGAGTAAAATCGCTGAAATTCATACCCTGTTCCAGAGCAAGATCGCTGAAAACCATACCCTTTTCCAGTAGTGCGAAAATAGATACCCTGTTCCAGAGAGGAGAGAGCATGATTTCATATACCCTGTCCCAGAGCGAGCACGATTTTATATACTTTGTTCCAGAGTAGAATCGCTGAAAACCATACCCTGTTTGGCAGCACGTACCCACATAGCGAATATAGGGGAGTACCCCCTGGGAGGGCGTGGGTTGGGGTGAGAAAAAAAGGGGGTCTTGAAATAATTAAGAATCTCGAAAAAGTTGGAAATAAAGAGGAAATTCTGAAAACCGCTACACAATTCCTATGATGTTTCAATCAAAGCTTTTTGCATTTCTTCCGATGTAGGTTTTTGGTGCCAGCAAAGATAACCTGATATTAGCCATTGATTGTTCACCATCAATGTACAGGGTGGTTGGTGAGGAATCTCATTTTCAGTTATCTATAAAGGTAAATATAAATTCTGTTCATGAGCTCTACTAGATGCATGACTGCATCCACTCAGGCTTCTTGTTGCGAAATTTGCAAAAGTACTATGAAAGATACATATTTCTCCTACGACACCTTTCAGGAAAGAAGATAATAGTATGTCAATAGAGCCCAGGGTCTGGTTGTATGAAGGATGGATAGCAATATCTGATAAATAAATCTTTATCCATTGGATAAATCTATTGGATAACAGCATCAACTTATCCACTGGATAAGGATTTATCAGTCAGGTAGTGCTATTAACCCTTCATACAACTGGCCCCAGATAACAAATTGTGACAGTATCACAAAATAAAAAAATAAAAAAACAGCATTTGTCACCTTGGGACATGAAACCTGAGTAATTAGGCAGATTTTCATATAGCTTGAATAGCATGCTTGAAACTTGTGAGGAAATAAATGGTGACTGGTCAAAGTAGTAAAAATATAGTATTAAAAAGTCCAATTTTCTCCCTTTTTCTAACACAAATAGTTTCAATGCTCAGCTTAGTTCAACAATAGCATTCTCATTTGTTTTTCAGTGTGCCATCAATATAATGAAAAGCAAGATCATAAGCAGTGACAGAGATTTGATTGGAATTGTTTTCTTCTCAACTGTGAGTAAATTAATGTGTACTTGAAGGAAAGGTACAATTTTTACTAAGGGGGAGGGGAAGGGGAAAAGCTGGGGCTTCAAAGGGGAGAGTCATCAGTATGCATCAGTAAAAGTTTAAACTTTAGTAGAGGGTCAAAACTTTTGTATTTTGACTAAAGCATTAAAAGTAACAATTCCAAATCATAATTGTATCATCGCTCTATAATCCCATGTAAGCAACTATTGTATTATTTTCAAATTCTCTTTCCTGTCCAAATTAAASATTATTTTGGATCGTTTCCATTTGCATTCTTTCAAGGGAAAACTATGACTTCTGGAATCAGTCTTGTATAGTAGTTTGGGATGATATAATTAATCTGCAATAGGACTACATGTCTGTCCAATTTGAAAATAATTGAATTCCAAAAATTCCTCTGACTGCCAGATTGGACTGGGCCTATCAGCCTCTTCCAATTTTGTTAGTACTCGAAATTTTTTTCATCCAATTATTTTCAAATTGGCCAGCATGTAGTCCTATTACCTATACTAATTCTCTCAACATTTTTTATAATATTTCCTTTAGAAAAGCAACAAAGGCAAGGATGATACTAATAAACATATATATCAGGTAAGTCTGTCCAGGTTCAAATTCTCTATTACTCAGGATTAGCCTCTGTTTTGTACATGTAGAATATTCACATGTTTCTTTACAGGTCCGTGGGATTTCAAATTTTTTGAAGTATTTTTGAAGTTGTGAATACTTATAATATGTGAATATTAGGCGACCATGAGTAAATGCGTAGGTAATCAAGGAACACAGTTTTGTATGCAGAATATTCCAAATTGTAGTTAGATAGCTTATTGGTTATAGCTCAATACGTTATAGGAGGGAAGGAAAGAAAGGAAGAAAGAAGGAAAAATGTCATTTTGCATTTTATTTTTAGGAACTGGACCAACCTGATGCTCAAAGAATCCTTGACTTGGAGAAACTATTAGAAGGTAATAATTGATTTTGTTTTTAGACGTGTGGCCCAAATKTTACTGGAAGAATAGATTTTCCCTTGCTTGGTCTCACATTCAATAAGAGTTTCAGGACATGATTGAGTGGGTTTAAACAAAGGTTATTATTCACCATGGGATTAAAATGGTGCTATGTGTTTGCCCTGTGTTGAAGGTCCATGGGTGGTGTGTGCTGCCTCTTCTTGTTGTGGTTGGGAGTCCTTTGCTTTGTGTGTCTGGCTTTTTCCCCCTCCATAAAAATGAACTCTTGAATTCCAAATTCAGGGCTGATGAACATAACTCTGGCAGAACATAACTCTGGCAGAATGATTTCATTAACAGATAACTCATGTGATGTTTTTGAAAACTCTCTTCATGATGTTCTGTGGACTTGTTCAAATATGTTTTCACAAAGGTAAGAGAGTTGAATCATTGAGAACAAAACTAGTCATCGTTAATGTTATAATTCTCTGTTTTAAAACCACATTTTCAATCTAGTTTGTAAGAGAAAAATGTTCTTTCATTCCTATTTTTCTAATTTCGTTTCACTTATTTTTTCCCATCCCCTCCCCTCACAGTTTTTCCCTTCATTCTTGTGCTCTTAATTTGTATCTCATTAAAAAAATGTCAACAAAAAAAAATCATTTTGTTTTCATCTCATTTCTTTCCCATAATTTTCCCCTTTTTCATTATTCTTATGCCACAGCAGTAACCACATTTTGTTCTCTCTAGTACTCAAAAGTCTGGTTATAAAAGAATGATGTTGTTTACAGACAATGATAATCCTCATTCAGATGATAAACAACTACAGGTACAGTACATGTACTTTGTGATCAACAAATTGTCAAAAAATGTGATAATAGAAGGGAAAGTCTAAAAATCCAATTTCAAAGTGAAGACTGTTCAAATAATGAGATAACCTTCCTTTGGTAAAACTTTTAAATAACATAACTACCCCCGTGCCTCCCATGGATATGTATATTTACATCAAAGAATTTTTGCGTGAGTCACTATTATGTCTTTGGTTCTTGTAATCATCCCTTGTTATATAATTGGCAAAAAAATGGTGGTTGAGGATGAACTGGTACATATGGTAATATACAGCCGATCTTAGTACTGGTATTTTACTGCTTTTTTACTTTTGCCTCTTATGGGAAAAATCTAGGAGAGAAGGGCCTATGCATGGCTTTCATGTGTTTATAATATTTAACTGTTTATCTAATTTTTACATTTTTAGAACCTGGCAAGAACTAAGGCAAGGGTATGTATTGAACTGTGATGGTGATGTTGATAGTGATGATCATGATGATGATGGTGATTATGTTAATAATGACCGAGATGATGATGGTGAGAAAGTGCTAAATATGGTGGCAGAAGTGGTGGTACTGACTGATTAAGAGTATGATGATGGTGATGATGGTGATAATGGTGATAGTGATAATGATGTGTTGGTGGTGGTGGTGATGATGATGGTGATTATGTTATAATATAGCACTAATGATGGTGGCAGAAGTGGTGGTAGTGACTGATTAAGAGTATGATGAAGGTGGTGATAATGATGATGATGGTGGTGTAAGTCAAGTGTCCACAAGGTATTAGAGACCTTTAGCCTTTAACATTCTTACTAGTCCCACAAACCTCAAACTGCAGTTCGATGTCAGGTGTTTTCCGTCAAACTTTCAACATTTATCAAGGCGTCATAACGAAGTTGTCGTTGGAAGAGTGCCCATATTAAATTTCATTGATGCCAAGTGTTTCTCGGTGTTTGCAGGTGTTTTTCGGGGCTTGATTCCTAGTGGTTAGTGGCAAACACGATGCTAAAGGTCTCTATTATGTCAAGACTACCTGACATCTTTTTTTTTTCTAGGACCTATCAGAAATTGGTATCAACATAGAACTAATGCACATCCTCCCCCCTGGGGGATCATTTGACCCTCAACTATTCTACCAGGTAATAACAGACCTTTTTAGCTTGGAGCGTAATGTTTTTCTATCATGTCATTCTCTTGAGAATTAGATTCTTTTTTTGAGTTGTATCCAAATTCATGTGTGCAAGCGTTAAACAAAGAAATGATACTCAAGGTAATGACATGTGATCTGAATGGGAAAGAGGTCTATTTTCAGTATTACCAATGTTTATAATATTTAATAAGTTTATCTTTTTTTTCTTATCTTATTACTCCTAACTCTTACTCTGATGTAGGACTAATGACTTTGTTCAAAATTTCAGTACAGTAAGGCCTAGGGCAAACGTCTAACTTTCCATGCACCGAACTCATTAAAAACAATGGATATCAGGTGATAATGAAGCGGCATTCTTTGATGTAATTAAGTTCGGTGCATGGAAAGTTCGATGTTTGCCCTAGGCCTTACAAACTTTTTTGCATTGTGTTTAGGTTTCCTTCTAATCCACTTAACACACAACACAGTCTCAACTAGTAACTGCTTGTCATAATTAATTTTTCTATTACTATTAGGATATAATTTCTGATGATGATGAAGATATACAACTGCCTGATCCATCAGAGAAATTTGATGAATTACTTTCAAGGTAATCCCCCCTTATGAAAAAACTAGCAAAATGGGGGTGGCTGAGGTTGGTCAATTATGTGGGTGTGTCGGGGGGAGGGGGATCTTGACTCTTTCATTAGTCACATCCTTAAATCAATCATTAAGAAGTCTTGGAATGGTTTATTGAGTACATTCAGACAGAACTTTTGATATAGGTTTTTGCATTATTTAAGAATTCTTAATTGCATAATTGTTTTTAAATATTTTGCCAGTATAGCTTCTTAAGACATAAGTGAAAATCATAGCACGCATGCACAGGTGCTCAATAAAACCATTTCAGGCCTCTTTAAGTCAACCTGTTAATCAATTCACCTTTTCGGCGCTAGCTTTCACGGGGTATAAATTGTTTTAGATTGTGTTACAATCACCAAAAAGTTTGGACATTGTTCTCAAATTGCCATACAAATGTACTGTACTGACTCTAAATGAACTATTTACTTGGTTAATGTTTAGTTAGTTCTCTAAATACAAGTAAATGATCATTTTTCTAGCTTGATTGAAGCTTTTCTTACTGCTGTTAAGATAGCTAACTAAAGAAATCTTTCTAAATTTTCTTTTTAAAGTTAGTGATTTTGTATGGAAATCTGAGAACGATGTCCGAATTTTTTAGTGACCGTAACACAATCCAAACTGGCGCCAAAAAGGTGAATTCAGTCAGGTTGTCATTCATTTATTTCATTTTCTTAGGGTGCAGAAGAAAGAACACAAGAAGAGACCTTTGGCCAGCATCCCTTTTACTCTCGCTGATGGTGTTGATATGGGTATTAGTGTGTACGTATCATTATTACCTCTTGTTACGGCAGACACCCTCCACACTGTCACTTTGTGTCCATAATAGCATCCGCAATAGCAAGAAAAATTTATCGGACAATTTTTTTTAGCATTATTTTGGGGCGGGGATTTTGCTCTCGGCAAGAGCAAGCAGTCCATAATATCAGGGTGTCCACAATGCAAGAGTTCACTGTATAAAATCTCACTATGTGTTCTCTGATTGGTTCAGAAATGTGCCGTATTAATAGGATGAAGCATGTGCTGATTCCATTCATGTGCAGTCTTCTTCGTTCTATGCACAGTTTTACCAGTATTAAAATAATAGTTAACTTCTTATGATGATAAGATTCAACTTGTGCCGCCCAGCTACAAAGTCAAGCACCGTAAATCTCAACAGCCGCACGAATGAAGAAATAAAGACACACACAAAATACATTTGCAAGGTAAAATATCAAAGTCTGGCATCAATAGTACTGATATTAACACCTGATTCTCTCCTGGGGGGTTTATCTGGGTTCTTCGTTTTTCCTCCCTCTGTAAAAATCAACATGTGAGTTCAGCATTGCAGGTCTGTTGTTAATAGTGAAGTTGGTGGTAGTGGGTGTGCAGCTAACCTTGCAGAAGAGCAGCCCAAAGAAATGATGGTCGTGAAAACAAGTTTATTTGTCTTTCATTATTTGTTAATTCAATAAGTGATTCTTTTATCTGTTTGTTCATTCATTTATTCAATTGGTAATTCTATTTTTCATTCTTTCTTTCATTCTTGCATTTAATCAGCCATTCTTTTGTTCCTTTATTAATCCTTAGTGGTGTTTATTTACCTCAAATGTTAGCATTCATTCATTCACTCAGTCATTTATTTGTTTGTTCATTTGAGGGTCCTTCATCCATCAGTCCATCCATCCATCCATCCATCCAAACATACGATTAAGTGAAAAGAAATCAATATAAAAATAAAAGATTTCAATAATTCTCTTTGTTATACAGGATACTGGTTCTGAACTTATGCCGACAGACATTAAATACTACCAAATGTTTGGAGGAGAAAAGGTACCCTTCATAAAAACTTGTTTTACATTCTCTGTACAGGTTTACAAACAATATCACCCCCAATACAATACAATACAAGATGTTTATTTAGTGCCGTAATATATATAAATAAAATTACAATGTACATTTTGAATCATTCTTGTGATAAATACATATATATATAATCAGTATTACATTGTACATTTAGTTTGTTCCTTATTTTAAAGCACAGGCTATTATTGTAACAACCAGTACGTCTGAACTACACAATTAGCTAGAAAAATCATTAGGTTGTTGGTTATCTGTAGGGTTGGGTAACAACAAGGATATCACTAGTGTAATAGTGTGATGTTGGTCAATAACCCATTTATTGACATTGATTTGAGGGATGATTGTTTACTTATGCCCTCATCTGAAAAAAATGGGTAGATTGCAGTTTGTTAAGGAAGTCGACTTGCTATTTTATCATTTTGAAAATCTTTTTTCTAACTTTAGGTAATATTTGAAAAAGAAGAAGTAGCAGCTATGAAAAACTTTGGAAATCCAGGTAATTTAGTAACATACCTTGATATTTTTTAACTCCTCCAAAAATAATGCATGTATCTGTCTGTCTGTCTGTCTGTCCATCCATCCATCCATTCCTTCCTCCCTCCCTCCATCCATCCAAACATTCACCCATCTATTCATCCATCCATACCTCCGACTATCTGTCCATCCGTCCGTCCATTCCTTCCTCCCCTCTTCCATCCCTCCATCTGACCAATCACCTAGAATAAAGTGGTCAAATTATGACATGTCATAATTACTGGTATTATTCAATGATTAATAAAATAGGATCAATTTTATTTCTTCTAGGTTTACTGCTGATGGGATTCAAGCCTAAGAAATCTCTCAAGCGTCTTTATCACATTAAGTCATCACACTTCATACATCCTGATGAAAAGGTAAAAACTATTGGAACTAAAAGGTATAGAGGTCATTTACCAGCCACAAGGTCAGGATAGAGAAAACCTTTGTCTAAGGTACTCTTAAATAAAGGCCAATGACACAGTTTTTTTTCCTATTTCGACCAACTATAGATCCCTTGCATGTGACGTAGAAGCAGGAATAATATCCAGAAAATTGGAAACTTATTGTTATTTCCTCCAGATTGAGCTGCATTCTGACGGACAGCAAGGGCTCTATAGGATGGACAGTAAATGACCTTTCTTTTCCATTTATTCTTTGTCTTGTTTTGCGTTTTTGTTTTTGTTGGGCAATCCGTAATTAATCCCAGGATACCAAAATGCAGTTAGAGATAGAAAATACCACCTGCTCAACAGCTATTCAAAACACAGGATTTTAGGATACCAGACTAGAAGAAAATAACTTGGGTATTTTTCTTGCATATTTTTTTTCTTCATTTTTCTCTTTTTTTTTTTGTTTTTTTAGTCAGTGTCTGGTAGTACAACTCTGTTCTCAGCTCTTCTGAAAAAATCATTGGAGAAAGAAGTTATTCCTATTTGTAGATACATTCCAAGAGCTGTTTCTGCACCATCCTTTGTTGCCCTTCTTCCCCAGGTTTGTAACAAATATCTCTATTGATCCATTCATTTATTATCCATTCTTTAATTAATTGACTTTATTAGTCGTCATGTAAAGTTTTCCTATTACAGACCATGTGTCGATTATTTCAAAGCGTATCCCACTACTTTGTTGAATAGTTGCACATGACACAACACATGAAACTTGATTATTACAACTCAAACAAAGAATCTTATTCTCAAGAGAATGACATGGTGTGGTGTGTACTTGGGAAACATTGAGAGAAATTGCAATTTATTCAAAAATAATTTATTTGTCAATGAGTAATTTTTCTTTTTTTTTTCATTTTTTCTTTCTTGCCCTTTGTTGGCCTTATTAATCTTAGAACTTCCTTTCGTTTTTATTATTAAAACTAATTTATTTGCTATCTGCCAGAAAGAAGAGTTTAATGATCATAAAGTGCAGATCACGCCCCCTGGATTCCATGTCATCTTCTTGCCTTATGTCGATGACATGAGAAAGTTGCAGTACCCCAAAATGCCAAAAGGTATGTGTATCATGGAATCAGGAATGAAATAGCAAAAGACATGACATTCATGTTGRTTTGTTAAATTCAACCAAGATTGCGGCTTTGGTAGCAGCCAATCAGAATGCAAATCTAGACTGATCAAAGTCAGGGCACGACTAACTCACAGATTGAAACCTGAAACAACCTCTGGGCTGATCTAAGTCAGGGAATAGCTAACTCACAGATCAAACCCTGAAACAACCTCTGGGCTGATCTAAGTCAGGGCATGGCTAACTCACAGATCGGACCCTGAAACAACCTCTGGGCCGATCTAAGTCAGAGCATGGCTAACTAACAGATTGAACCCTGAAACAACCTCTGGGCTGATCTAAGTCAGGGCATGGCTAACTCACAGATTAAACCCTAAAATAACCTCTGGGCTAAGCTAAGTCAGGGCATGGCTAACTCGCAGATTAAACCCTAAAATAACCTCTGGGCTGAGCTAAGTCGGGGCATGGCCCAATCACAGATTAAATCCTGAAAAAAACCTCTCAACTAATCTATTGTAAGTCTGAGCAGAGAAAACCAGAGAACCCAGAGAAACACCCTTACAAAATCTACTCAACACTTACATGTATGGTGCCACTGAGGAAGTCCAGGAATAGGCCCTTTGCAGTTAA
>NW_022261771.1:14946-26635 GCF_009602425.1 Actinia tenebrosa | reverse complement strand
ATGTTCATTCATTTGCTCTCAGTGAATTAATCAGCACGTGATTGCTTAGCTGCAAAGGGCCTATTGAACCTGAGACCCCAGAGGTATAGGCACCACCCTCTCTTCCCCAACATTTTTAATAGGTGGCTTAGCTTCCACTTATATTTCTATATTTGTTCTTGCAGCCACTACAGAACAAGTCAACAAAGCGAAAGAAATAATCAAGAAACTAACATTTACATTCAGATCTACTGACTTTGAAAACCCATGTAAGTTGATCATGAAGTAGTATGCATGTAGAGAGATATCCATCTACCCCATAAAATAATCAAACCATATCTCAATACTACTTGCAGCTCTCCAGAAACACTACAACCACTTAGAGGCACTGGCTCTTGATAGAGACTCACCAGAGGAAGTTGACGATCTTACTGGTAAGTTATTCCTATTAAAGAAAACATTTCATGATAACATGACTAGCAGGTAGTAAGCGAAGTTAAATTTCCATATTGCTACCATTATGATTGAAGTGTAGCCAGTGAAGTTTGATGTCTTGTTTGCCAACTACAATCTTGGACAAAACCTGTAGAGAAAATCACTAATAAAAAAATTTTTTTGTTTTTGCTTTTGTCATGAAGAATAATGTACATCCCCCATGCATTTCTGGTTTTTGTGATTCTTTTTCAGAGCCTGATGTTGAACGGTTGGACAGGAGGGCAGGCACTCTGATGCAGGAATTCAAGGACCTAGTATTCCCAGATGGCTATAACCCTGATGCTAAACCAGCCACTAAACGAAAGGTCTCGCTTCATTTAGATATTATATAAAAACTTCTCATGTTAGACAATATTTTAAAATTTGTCATGGGAAAAAAAATCTTGGTTCTTTTGAGAATTTTCTGTGGATTTGGTAAATTTTCATTCCTCCATTGAAAACGAATTCCTAATTTCATTTTAATTATGAGTTCATTATGAAGAAAGCAGGAACATAACATTTTCCTCTTACGTTTTGTTCACAGGCACCAGGTGAAGGTACAGCAAAGAAAGCAAAGGTAGAAGGCTTATCTGTGGATATTAAAGAAGAAGCTATGAAGGGAAGGGTAAGTTGATTAAAAGGTTTTTTTCCTTCCTTTCTTTTCATCATTTGTTGGTCGATTCCCTTCTTTCCTTCATTATCCCCCCTTGGTTCCCTTTCCCCCAACATTCCATCTGCTCACTCTCTCTTTTCTATTTTTCCTTTGACTTTTTTTCTTCTTTCTCTGGTTCTCATCCCTCAGCAAAAATCAACTTCTAAATTGCCCTTACACACTATGATGTCAGATGAAAACAGTTTATCGTTTTAACGCTAGGGACTATGGTCACTAGAGGGGGACAGAATGACAACACAAAGAAAACAACACCATAAAATTGCATTTACAAAACAAGAAGGGAGGAATGAATGACAACAAATATGATTATTAAAACTCAGGGATAAACATCAACACATAACATATATGGAAACGACATGTCTATGGAAACTAGACAATAATTGAAACCAAACTTTGGAAGAGAAAGAAGATTTAGTCACAATTTTTATTGTTTTTATAATCCTGTCCCCCACTTTAATCATGCTGTGATGTCATAGTGTCGTAGGGCAATTCCAATTGGAATTTCAGTATATGAAAAGATGCTCTGTGGAAATGCCATTGCTAAATCCTTAGTATTTTTCTTATTTATTTACACTTGCCGCAAGATGCCTTTTTTGATAATGATGAATCAAAAATCTTTCCTCTTATTCTGCAGCTTTCCAAGCTTACAGTTCCAGTTTTAAAAGATTTTGTCAGACAAGCCGGTATTAAATCAGGAACAAAGAAAGCTGAGCTGATAGATGCAATCAATGAACACTTTGGAATCTAATTCATAAAATAATGTAGTATAGAATTTTCTTGCTCTTACAATACTTTGTAGAATTATCGAATAGAGACACCATTTATATGTACCGAACTAGATGTTATTTTATAAAAAACAAAGCAGAATATGAATTATTAGATCCCAATAAAAACCATGTTTTCATTCATCTGGAAAACAAAATCCATAGTCAATGTCCATTTCACCATTGGGAAATATATATTGGTTTCATGGTTACTACTAGTAGATGTTGCATAGCCTTGTGGGATTGAAATACAAACAAGCATTTCAAATAAAGGCTTCGATCCTAATCCCTTAGAGCGCTGCTACGCAGGCTATATCAGTCGAAAAAACACTTCTGTGAATGTTGGAGACAACAATACTACAAAACATTGTTACAGCATATTAGCATGCAGCATGTTAACATGTGTGCTGGGCTTGGCTTTTCTGCATTTCAATCCTATTATGCACAATAATATTGTTACATCATCTGTGGAAAAATGCTACTGTATTAAAAGTGTAAATAAGTGAAAGGAAGTGTTGAAAAATGTTTATTCTTCTACCACATGTTTGGAAATTATTATTAAACATATTTCACTGCATCTGTAAAACTCTCATTGTAAGTAAGTTAGAAAGTTTTTCAATACCAAAATAGAGTACTCATTTATAAATCTCATTCACACTTCATAAAAATAAAWATATCAATCCTAACCTAATAATTTGATTGTTTTCCCATAAACTACCCCTCCTCTTATGTACATTTTCGTATTCTGCTCTAAAATGGCTGTCATGTCTTTTTCTTCTGACTTTCACTAGAGTTGACGAGGGCCTCCTAAATATTGATTGGCACCCACACAATACTGCAAAGTAGATCTCCCTACTCTTCTAAAAGTTGACCTTTCAGTCATGTCAGGGGAAAGGTCTTCCCTCAGCATTCCAAACATTCCATCACAACCAGGAAACTATGTCGGCTCAAACTCAAGATGAGTTATTGGCTTCTGTCAATCAATATTAGCTTGGACTATTGAAAATCTGACTGACAAGCCAAAATGTCAACTATATAGCCAGCTAGCTGCTGTCTAGATTATCAGCAACATGGAAACAATAAATAATTACTACAAAAATTGCCTCATATTCTACACCGGCAATAGATCATTGTCAAGGATAGGAGCCTTTCCCTGTGAGCCCCCGTTTCCATGGTGTACCATACCTAAAGACTGAGCTAGGGGACCCAGTGTAAGGTCTAGAGGTTTGAGCCACGTAAGACAAAGGCTTCTGATAAAACCAGGAATCCTCCTCCATTACCATCTGAGGGTATTTTTTAAAGTCATCTGGTGGAATTATCTCGCCTTCTACATTAATAGGCGGTGCTCTACACTCGCTCTTAATTCGTAACACCTTTCCTTGAAACTCTTGTGTTCTTCCAAATTGTCGTTCAATGGTGTTGCGCTTTTTGTCTCTTAATTTAGCCTCGTTGAGAAACTTATTGTAAGTGTTATCCCCAATGGTTGAAGCTTTAGGGATCCTAAGCGGGTAAATGTCTGCTACCATTCCTCGTATTCGTTTATCTTCTTCAACCTTTGGCTCAACAGCTCGTGGTAATTCAGCCTTCTTTGAACTTGCCCTAGAAGTCGTTCGAGCCAAACTCCCAGCGCTAACATTCGATCGTACAAATTTCAAGTTTTTCCACATATTACTGTCATATTCTTCGTCTGTCTTCTCAAGGTTTGTTGTGTCTAGATTTGTTATATCCATCCATAATCGTTGTTGTACTGTACTACAAGGTTTATCGCGGAGTTTTAAAGGAGCTTGTCGGACGAAACTTCTCGTATCTAAACAAACTTCTGATGCCGGTTTTTTCGGGGGAATCCCGAATGTTGTTCTACTTCGAGGTTTAAAGGCCATTATAGATCACAAATACTAGTTTTTTGAGGTCTTTAACGGCTAGTAAGACACTATTTTCCATCTCTTTTCGCTTCACTTCTCAACCGGATAGACTGTTTATGGCAACATTTCAGTGTCACTATGGTTGCAGATTGGTCACCCTGTGGTTTTCCCCCTTGCGGCGTGTCATAAGAGGAAGTGCAAAATGAACGAGAAAGAAAAATATATATGAAAGCAGTAAAACTCTAGAAAATAAGAGTGAAAGACAACTTAACATTGTGAAAAGAATATTAATCCATATAAATAATGAATTTTGACTAATGATTTTATTTTAGTATCAGTTTTTTTGCACCCCATTTTAAGTCCTTCGTCTCAAGCCTACTTCCGCTCCCGTCTAACACTGTACTAAATCCCAGTCATCGATCGGTGTCTCCATTCGAACCCAAGTGCAACCCTAACCGGACTACATCTCCCCTTAACATTCGCTTAGCATCGTTCTTTCAACGTAAAATAATAATAAAGAATGCCAGGTATTTGAGCTGAATAAGACCCTCGCTGAGAAAGTCACATAAAGCTTAAAATCAAAGCACAAATCACCCACACTCAGTCGCAAGCTCTGACGCCAAGCACAATCATGCTATCTCACGAGGTTAATACGGTGTGTATTTTACTTGTGGGATATTATTAAGCTGTTTATTTTTATTCCCCACGTATGGAGTGGGGTGGGATCCAGGATTTTTAGGGGGAGGGATGGGGATGGGTTACGAACGAAGCCGCCCCAGTACGTATTTCGAGGCATTTTAACGAAATTTTAAAACAAAGAAACGAAAATGGAGATGATACCAGAGGCATGACCAATTTTCGTTGTTGTTTCAATTGCAACGTGACTTTCCAAAGTTTCCGGCCAGATGTTGTAACAGCGAACAACCAAATATGCTTTAAAATATTCAGTAGTAAAACATATAAAGATTTAAAATATATACATATTACACTCTGTTTTGGTTCTTTTTCAAAGTTTTGCATTCAGTAAATCTTTGTTCAACATTATCACCCCACCCCTTCCCCCAAGGAAGAAAATTGCTTTGGTATCAACGGTAAGTTCTCCTCATTATTTCCGGCGTTTTTGGTAGTAAAATAATTTCAAACATATAGATTTGCCGTGAATAAAAAAAATATAATCACTAAAATGAAACATATCTAGAGTCATATCATATCTATTTTAGGAACAGAACCCTTATTTAGTTATAAAAGATGCAAATTTCTATAAAGAAAGAGGAATATTGGGAAATTTTCATAATAATGAATATTAATTATATCATAAAACTACCGTAAAATTACCCCTTACAGTCTAAAGAAAGCTAAAAATGAGTTTTTATCGAGATTATGTATTTGATATTGGGATATTCGGTAATGTAGGATATGCCGTTTGTACCCAAGGGGCCGAATTTTGGCGAGAAAATAGCCCCACATCCGGGATCTTTGGTATTGAATAGCAGCACTCGCTTACGTATATATGGTCATTTCACTTTTGCACTCATGTCATACAGGGTATAGTAGACCCCTATACTCAACCAAAAAAATCCAAAATACCGCCAACAACATCGTTCTTGGCAAAACAAGAGCCCATATGGAGCTGGAAAAATTACAAGCTCAGCTGAAGAGCCATATTCAGGAGCACCAGGTATTTGGGGAGGTTTTTCCTGTGGACGTTTTCCGTGCGCTTGTTGTCTTGTTGATACGCGATGAGCACTTGTGCTACCAAGTTTCTCTGAATACTGTTCCTTCAAAGCTTTGAAATACGGACTTCTCGCTCTTAAATATTCTTGCTGAAATATCAAGCTGGGGTTTTCTCTTGGTTTTGAACTATCTCGGCCCCAGTAAATCGAACTTTTTTAGGTTTTTGGAATTTTGGTTGGGAGAGACTTTAGTCGGTTCAATTTGCCTTACATATTTAATCAACTACATCGCTTTGAAGTCTTGTTTTGGTATTTCTTCTAGATTTAAATGCTTATCACAAACTTCTTCAATCCTTCGAGGGTCTTATTCTCTCATTATATAAATTATTTTCACAGGTATTAGTGAGACAAATCAAGTCCGACCCACAGGTAAGGAATATATTTTGGGGTTTTCTTCTCTCACTGTGTCTCGGCTGTTCATGAGAATTCACAATTGTTTTCCAAAATTTAACTAATAGTTTCAAGAGTCGAATATTCCCTAACGGCTGTATCTTCGATCTTTCTACAGAATCCCGATCTTCAGAAGAGACTTAAAGGTCTACAGACTCACATTACAAGTTTAAGCGAACAACAGGTTAGTTTGAGGAAGGGTTTTAGAAGTTCAAGCATATTTTTTGGATTTTCATTGAGGGGATCGAAAAATCGCATGCAAAATGAGTTGAGCCAAGTCTTTGAGGGCGGTCTTTGAATATGGTATTTTTGCATGGCATTAAAACTTCCGATCTCCCAATCAAATGCCTCTTTCCACTCCTTTAGGACTAAAATCCTTAGTCGATCTATTAAATATTGGATCGCTAGGCAGAATTACACAATAAAGGCTCCCAAAATTCAAAGATTGTGAACTGTCCCAACTTGCCTAAAGTTTCTGGGAAAAAAGCGATTTGTTTTTCACCGGGTTCAAAGGTCTAGAATTATGTCACTCCTTTGATATTTTAAATTTAAAATTCCAGCTTCTAGGAAATAAGCCTTCATTGAGTAGATTTTTCTCAAGGCAACCGGAATAAAATTTTCAAAGGTGGAGATTTTCGGAATTTGAATAAATTTAAAAGGGAAGGCTGTCAATAATCCTTATTCCTCGTATTCGAATATTAATGTTCGCAAGACAATATAGATATTTTGGGGTCTTCCTACTCAATCTATATTACTTTCCGCGTTCGTGCAACACTGTACATCAAGAAATAATAACTTAAATTTCTTGGATTGTTACTTGAAAATAAATTATTAACATTGAAATTACCTTTTTGTTTTTGTTTCATTTTTTTCCTAATACTTTTTACTTTATTATTCGATTATTTCCCTTTATTCTTAAATTCATTATCTAGCTATGACATTTCTCTTTTCCACATTTTGAATTCTTATTAATTTTATTTATCTTTAATATTCCTAAAGAATTCAATTTTTCTTTGATGTTTGTAACCAAATTCAGATTTAGAAATTTTTGGCTTTGTTTTTCAAAATCTAATATATTTTTTCAATGTTTCTTTTCATTTTATCAAAAATTATCATCTCGATGCCAATATAGAAATTGTTAGCTATATAGAATTTTTGGTTAAATTATTATAGTTGTTCAAATGGCCATTTACTTTGGCTTTATCTATTCAATTCTTGTAAAATCTTTCACTATTTTTTGTTTACAGAATCGAGTTGTAAATCACCTACGACAGGAACTTCTCAAGGTAATAATATTTGTGCAATGCCGCAATTCTTAATCTAATCCCCTTTTTTGTTGAAATAAAAAATCAGCAACTTATAGGCATATAATATCATTACAAAATTAACTTTTTCAGTTTCCTGTTAGCATAAAATCATTAATAATACAAAAAGTTTTATTATCTTCGAATTTAAATCTCTTATTTTAAGACATCTTTAATTTGTTTGGGAGAAAATATGGTTATTTTAATTAGAGTGAAAATTTTCACAAAAAAAAACTTTTTCCAGTTAAATTATAATAATTGTGTTACTTAAATGCCACTCTTAAAACCCTTGACTCTTATTTTCTAATATACTTCAAAACTAATTTATTGTATTGTGTAGGGTTAAAAACTCCTTCTTAAATAATTATGAAAAATTAGAAAATTATACAATGAGAGGTATTGATGAGCAAAATATATTAACTACTTTTCTATCGAGAATCAGCCCTCTTGATGAACCATAACAACCCATCTTGCAGAATATTATGGGCGAGAAAAGTTGATTGACTTTCGTCATCATGACAAACAACCAGATTCTTATTATGAGGACATTTTGAATTTTAAAACTCCCAATTATTTTCTTTCTTTCTTTTGTTTCCTATTTCTTTGTTTTATTGTTCTTGTTCTTTTTTATTATATCAAACTACTAAGTTGTTACTTTATCAACATAATAATATATATTTATTTTGTATAGTATAGTATAATATAGTACAGTTTACAGTTTTCATTAGACCTGATGATGTTGTCGAGATGACAGCAAAACATTGTCTTTTACAACTAGTATTCTTATTAAAATATATTTTGTAGTTCTAGAAATTATCGATACCCATATGTATAGAACTACACATTAGTATGTCATTAATTTATAACATTTTCTAATCCTATAGTTATATCATAAAAGTGTGATGTCAATCGTAAACAAAAACAATTCTGGGTTCAAAATAAGATGTTTCAAAATCACATTCCTTTTTTCATGACAGGATTTGTTTTCAAAATTTCTCTGTTATATTTTTCAAATAGAGGTTAAATCATTGAAAACACTTTACAATTTGCTTTAAAATCTTTTGTGTGTGTGTGTGTGTGTTAGAGAAGTCAAACCTACAAATATTTTGCAACAATAATATATGAATTTAATCGACCAACTTTTAATTGACACAAAATTAGTATAGGAAATCAGACTATCTTGAGTACAATTTGGAATTTATAGGTATGAGTCGCCGAAAGGCTTGTCCAATTTTGAAAACTTGCAAAACATCACGAGTATCTATGATCCAGAATTGTACAAGAAGATTATGCGAAATTGAGCAACTTAATTGGGACTCTACAGAGTACAATTTGGGGTTAACTTGTACTCTTCTTGTCCAATCAGAATCAAGTAATTTTGTAGAGTGTATTATAAAGCCATATATAATGTTTTAAGTAGTTCTTTCTCTATCTTCTGTTATAATATTAGCCATTCCAAGGTTGAGGAACAATGTTTTTAGCTGGCTTTGCAGTGCATTGTGGGGGCATTTGAGGGGACACTTCCAAGATGGCATCCATTTTGTTTCCTAAAACAGCTCAAAAATGCACTGCGTTGCCAACTCAACCTAACTCAACTTGGAGTGGCCAATGTTCCTATATTGTTAGGCTGGTCTTTACATGGGACTCTTGTCCTGTTGACCATGCCCTCAATTGCCCTATTTCACTATGACATCACATCAAAACAATCTATTGTTTCAACGCAAAGGATCATGGTCGTTGGAGGGGGTCAAATCAACGCAAATTCACCGAAAATTGTTCTAAAACCCATATCAATCCACAAAGAGAAGCAGAATAGCCAGCAAACACTCAGAATATTTTTTAGTACATATTAACACATATTAAATCTGAAAACCAGGCCATTTTAGATGTTTCGCTAGGAGCAAATTTTGTTGAATTTTCTATTGGATTTGGCGATTGTATCCCCCACATAAACAAGCAGTGACGTCATAGTGAAACAGGGCAATTAGATATAATCATCTGATTGTAAAGTACATATTAACACATATTATATCTGAAAACCAGGTCATTTTAGATTAAACTGTTTCGCTAGGAGCAAATTTTGTTGAATTTTCTATTGGATTTGGCGATTCTATCCCCCACATAAACAAGCAGTGACATCATAGTGAAATAGGGCAATTAGATATAATCATCTGGTTGTAAAGTTGTTAAATAAATAAGAATAAACAAATTCCCAGAATTCTGTTGCTTAAAGTGCTAGTCTTACGAAAATGACACCATCCCTGGAAATTGTACCATATAAAACAAGATATGTAATATAGCTTACTGTCCAAATTCTTTTTCAATACGAGACTGGGAAGATGTTGCATTTAGCTGGTAAAGTTTGGCCATTTGAGTCTGCCATGAAGCGATTGCATTCCTGGCAACTTTTAGTGATTCGAAGGAAGTGACGTCATACGCGCAACCCTTCAAAATTCCCGGCTTTTCACAATGTGTAATTGCAACTAAATTTCGACTATTTTTGATTTAAAAACAAGTCTTAAACCAAGTCATGCCTTCTTACAGAGAATGCTGTAGAGTCAGTCAATTATTGGTTATTGCTGAACATTACTGTATAACCTATTTAAG
This sequence comes from Actinia tenebrosa, assembly GCF_009602425.1. Next base: position 16,849 of record NW_022261771.1, on the reverse strand, counting down.
CATATATACATAATCGGGAATTTTTTTGCGTCATTAATATTTTCRTAAGACTAGCACTTTAAAGGCCACAGAATAAGTTTTATTTTTTCTTGCTTTTATTTTTTTTAATAGACCAAATTTTTACCCAAGAATGATTTATCAAATTCACAGCATCAGGATAGCAATGGGGAGGTTGTTTCATCGTCTGTAGGCGGCAAGGCTTCTAAAGTTGTCGTTAAACAGGAACCCCCAGATACACACAGTCAGGAACCACAGAGAGTCGTAATGAGAAGTGTGTCTGTAGGGACTCAAAACCTTCCAAATATCAAGCCTAAACCAGTAGTTCTTGATTCATCACAGGTTTGTAAATGATAAAATGGAGGAAAGAATTAGATGAACTYGTGGTTCTCTATGTTTAATTGATGCTGAATGAGATTTGTCTACATTACTGCCATTTAGGTTGTCACCCAAGCCACAGTGAATGTAAAGGGACGCACAGGCGTTATAGCGGTGTGAGCACTTGCCTCTCATCAATGCAACCCGAGTTCAAGTCCCGCCGGGATCAGTGTTGTATATGAGAAGAGTTGTTTGTTGGTTCTCCCCTGTGCTCCAAGGGTTTTCTGGGTTCTCCGGTTTTCCTCCCTCCGCAAAAATCAGCTTCTAAATTCTGATTCGATCACGGAATGAGGGCCACAGGTTTGTTAGCCACTGGCTATTAAGTGCTCCCCTTGTGAAAAAAGGACGCTTTTTTTTTTAATGGCTCATGGTGAATATCATTTGGAGATATTTTTCAGAGCAAGACAGCATCAGTTTTACTCCTGAAGATATAAAGTAATTTTAAGATCCTGAGAGTTGGCCAAGCCACAGGGATCAAACACATGACTTCCCCCACAATAGTCCACTGTCTAACTGACTGAGTCAATCAGGAGGTGGCCTATTAGACCTAGGACTTCATCAGTGCTAGTGCTATTGATTTGATTATAGACCCCTTGCAGCAAGTCTCAATGCAGCACAATTTGGAGGACAAAACAATAGGCTTCCAATACTCAGGAGATTGAAATTCTTTTGTTTTTTTCCTCCAAGTTGAGCTGCTTTAATGTCATACACAATGACATTGAAAGCTCTTTCTTTCTCCACAGAGTGGATCATCATTCTGCAAAAGTCCCACAAGTCCTTTTGGTGTGAAATCACCTTCCTTTAATATATCACACAGACAGTTCACTAGTTCCAACCTACCTTCTAGTGGCAGTATGAACATAGTCACCATTCACAAGAACCATGGGGGTGTTGTGACAGTTTCGCATAGTCGACCATCAGTACAGATCACTGGCAACCTTACTCCAATTCTCCCAAAACCAGTTGTCATGGAAACTAGTAGAATAAAGAAAGAAGAGCCACCACCTATCGACAAAGAGGTAAGGTAGATTTACGCTAATGATATGCAATTTTATGCATGTTAGTAATGAATATTATTACTTTTAATTTACAATATTATTAAATTATTTGTAATGTCTTCACTACCTTACGTCTTGGATCCTTCTGCTGTCATTAATGAACTAATTTCAAGTGAAAAAAGCAATGTTTGGTTACAGAAAATATCCATAAGTACCCAACCATGGAAAAATAGTGGAAACTCACAGGGGATGGGGGGTCAGAGGAAAAACAAAATAACAAGGCTTTGATTTATGGAAGCAAATTGGAAATTTCAGAGGGGTAAGGGGGAAATTGTTTTTTCAAATTTCCTCCATGGTGGGGTATGGAAAATTCCTGGAACCAACTTTCATATTTTTATTTTTCTTATTTTTAACTGGATTAATTTTAGAAACTGGAATTCATGTCAGCACTTGGTCTCATCACTCCACAAACGATGATAGGTAAGACTTGCAGATCAAATTATAATATGATACCCCAGCCTATTTCACAC
>NW_022261770.1:58902-74612 GCF_009602425.1 Actinia tenebrosa | reverse complement strand
CTTTTTTTTTTCTTTTTTTTCTTTTCTTTTTTTTTTGATGACAATCAACAGTTTTGGATGATCATATTATCATAATGAAAATCAGCCTCTCACACTCTGAAAAAAGAATACTTACTTCCTTTTAACAGGGGACATTGAAGGCCAATAAGATGGCATGCATCGCTGACGCTTGCTTGGCCTATCTGCACTCCATTAAACTCTGCACTGACAAAACATTCGATGATCAAAAGATCTTGCGCTGCAGAATAAGTGGTAGTTATATTCCGGTCAAACTAAGGAAATCGTTAAATCGAAAATTGATCCAAACACCTAAAATATGTATGGGATGTTTATGGTTTTGCTAATCGTATGCGAGATTTACAAGAAACTAAAGATCGTTATCTCCAAACTAGACGGATCATTGCAACGTATGAGTTTGAAAATACAGAAAAAAATAAATCAATTTCCAAGATAAGAATGAAAAAAATAAAGACATGACCATGTTGGGTGATATAACAAAACATACTAAGAACGATTGCCACTACGATTACGATTACACGATGCTTACAACGCTAGTGTGAACAAGGCTTAATAAATGAAATACCAAACATCGATAATACGATTTTTTTGTAAAGCTTGTCTTATAAAGGTATAAACAAAATAATTGACAACAGTTTCGTGGAGTGAATACTTTGGATTTTAGTTTTTTGATGACGTTACTGATGAAAGCCAAGAATAGTTTCTACTTACAAAGTATCGCTGCCCCTTCCAAGGTCACTATCTGAGAACAATCGTCCACCTTTCGTGGAGTTACTGTGGCATTGATTATCTCAAAAAATGACTCTCCTACTATTAGAAAAACAATTAATATAGATTAAACACGGGTCAATAATGTAGGAATAGTTGTTGAGATAATTGCTGATGCAGTTGAAGACCAATTAATAATGGTAATTGAACTGAGTGGAGTGCAATTTGGTCTGAAATCAAATGGGAGTAGTGTGAGTGCGATTTGTAACTGCAAGTTTGATTTCAGACCAAAATTACACGACACGAAATTCAATTGCCACTTAATCATATCCTTTTTGTAATCATACACAAGAAAAAGACACAATAAAGAGTGCAGAATAATCAATTTAATGTAGTAGAAGAACTAAATACGAACAAAAAAAAACCTTTTAAAAAGTTTTCTTGGTTGTTGATTTTTTTGTTTTATTTTGTTTTATTTTATTGTTTAAAAAAATATTTTTAGGATGCGATTAAGAGCTCCTAAGGACGCGATTTGGGAATTAATCGCACTCCTCTGAACCAATCAGATTGCAGGATTTGGTAGTGATTACAAAAAGGATATGATTAAGAAGTGAACCAACAGTTCAAGCACGAGAGAAAAATATTTATTCCAGAGTCCGGAAAAGAGAGAGCTTATCCTTTAGAAAAAAATTCCATGACAATATTAACCGTTCCGAAGTTGAGTAAAAACCTTGGTTGAGTTGGTATTTCAGTGCATTTTTGGGACTGTTTTGGGGGACATATTTCCAACATTGCATTTATTTTCTTGTAATTCTATAATATAAAATTAAAAAAAAAAAAAAAAAAACCAGTTTAAATAAACTGAAATTAAAATGAAATTGAATTGAATTGAATATAGAGGTTTTGAACCATCACATGACGGCTGACATGTTATAGACGTGGCAGGAACATTGCAAACGTTTTACTCAAGAAAGAATTCAATTCCCAAGAGCAATGGGAATTTATTCTGTTCTCCTATGTAAATCACAGGCAGCCCAATCTGTAATATGGGTATGGTCGCGTGATGCTGCAAAACCTCTACTTTGTCCGCTAAAGCGGCCCTAAAATGCTCTGCAGTGCCAAAGGTCGCAGAATTATGAAAAACGCTGTAAAGCAATATACCTCCACAGACAACCACAGATTGGTTTTTAAGGTGGTCATTTTCTATAGGTGGATTTGGAAAATTATACCACCCTGCATCTCCTTGACTCCATGCAACATTCCACTCGAGAAGTAACGCTGCGGCTGTATATGTAAGCCATATTCCTTTGATGAGAGAGTTCATTCTAGTAAAACAGGATTGAAACAAAAGTGTATTAGCTCTCAGTGGTTGGAAATATTTAAAATGGTTTAAAATGTAAAAATACTTATTGCAAGCCCACTTGTTATCTTTTTGTTAAAGTTTGTATCTTTTTTTCCAAGTGTTTTTCAATTTCAAATGAGGACACAAATATTGATTGTGTGTGGGTTCTTATTTATGTGATATTTCAAGTCAAAATCAGGAAATATATATGCAATTGTAGAATATTTTTTAAAAATCCCTAGCTAGTGTAATTCCTACCTTTAACCCTTATTGCTTTCTTCCTTCAATGGTATCCTTCATGAAGCACTTCGTTACAAAGACTAAGCACTAATGCACCGTTTCTCAAAAAATAGATATTATATCATATCGCGGAAGTGAAACCTGTCATTCAATCATTTGACGGCTTCAGTCAACATCGTTATTTTTTATTTATCTTTTAAACTTAAAGTTATTACGAAATTTTTATCCTGCGAACAAAAAATGTATTCACTAGATGTTGGTTTCAAACCTTCCAATTAATCAATAAAACCGACTGATTATAGGTTCAATCCTAAATGCTCCAGTTTCGAGTTAACCCCAGTTGGGCGTTAAAATATTCATCTACTCAAAATTTGTTTAGTCTACGGAACAATACAAGTTTAATCAACTTGTTCTGTAGTGAGTACATTCCTTATTACAGCGCAGTCATTATACTCGTACAACATGAACATGAAAGAAGTATCATCTATCTGTTTTTATAAATCGACAAATACTAAATATCTCTCAACCAGAACACATCATTTTTATTGTATGCATGGAGGTATTGAACCAGCACCTGATACTTTCATCACTTTATTTTCACGGGCCAGGAAGTAATAAAGTTTTCTTCTGAGTGTCATTAATAAAGTTGCCTGGTAAACGCTCATGACTGATTCCGAATCAGCCTATTGTTATTTTGCAAATATTTACTAAGTCTGCATCTAGCCGACATTTTGGCGTTGTTAAGCTCTAATTATAAATTTGATTTATTTCACGGATATAATAACTGCTTTGTACTATAATGGACCCTAATATAAAAAAAAAGAGAACAAATGTAGTACAAGTATACAAACTCGAAAAGAAAGCATGCAGTAAAAGTTTAGAAAGTCAATAGAAAGTTTGCACGGAAGTCAACATTATTCAACCAACTACCTACGAATCGAAACTACTTATTTGCAAGCTTATTCTCTACTTTCACATCCCCATAATACTTTGCTTCTTTGAGGGGTAACCAGAGGGTAAAAACCCACTTATTTTGCTGAAGGCTGATCAGACAATGTTGACAATACCTTGTTTGGTATCCAAAACTAAAATGAAGAAGTAAGAAACAGAAAAAGATAGAAGCTTGAAGACGCTTAAGGTAAATTTWAAAAWTTTTTTCGTAAGTCAATACATTTTCTATAAGACGAAAACTCTTGACACGCAAAAATAACTTGGAATAAACTGATAATCAGTGTTGTACAGATAGAAGCAGGTATAGTATAAATTCAATTAAGAAACCTTTCAATTTGGGACAGTTTTTTGGATGGTTACCCCCCAAAGATGCGAGGCATTATGGGGATATGAAAGTAGAGAATACATGCAAGTTTCGTTATTCGATTCATAGTATACCCGATTCACAAAGTACATCACGAGCATACGACTGGTAAGCTTGTCCAATTTTGAGTTGTTTTTTATACATATTCTTTTGTCGCTTTGTTCAATTATTTTACTTTTTAGCAAATTTTTGGTTTGTAGCTCAGTTACTTTCGTATAGCTGACAAATTTGGATGAGGTCCCTACCTTACACCTTAAGTGTATATCAAGGAAAACCGATAATAATTTTCAAAATCACTCATATGTGAACAGTGTAGTAATATGGTTGCAGTATTTTTGTATGTGGTCTTCTCGTTTCAGAGATATAAACATTTGAAATATTAGTATGCAAATGAGATGACGTAGCTTCAAGACTAATTTATTATACCAAAATGCTGTTGTGAAAATTACTGCTGTTTTTCTATCATTTGCAAATCATCTTTATAACTGAAATATATGGTTTTGTACACTTTTAGAATATTTCACTTCAGAACACTTGTCGTAAATTACACTGAAAATGTAACACATTCTTGAATTTACGTCATCTCATTTGCGTATAGAAATTTCAAATGTTTATATTTCCAAAAAGAGAAGATCACATACAAAAATATTGCAACCATACTACTATGCTGTTCTCATTTAAGTGATTTTGGAAATATAATTTTTTACTTGACATACACTTTAAATATAATTTATTCCTCTGTTTTTTTGTTTTTTTGTTTTTTTTGAAAACTCCTCTATTTGACGATTAAGGATTTCTTATGGAAAACTATTTTGATTTTAGTATTTTTCAAGATGACTACGGTGCAGCACATGTTATTTGTTCTTCTTCTGCAATTTGCGTGTTTGGAATCGTTCGATGCAAAACAATCGATACGTTCGATGAAGCATACGAATGGCTCTCACCCATGCCCTCAACCAACCGTGGGAAACTGTTCCTGTGAGTGGACTGGACCCTACGTCAAGGTCACGTGTGTTGGGCTCGACACCGTGCCAGAGAAAGTACCAGAAAGTGCATTATACATGTAAGCCAGTTATTTGGCTCACACTCTTTAGAGTGCGAACCATATATGAAGGTCTTCAATTGTCAGTTAACTTGCAAACTTCTTCAGGCCACGTGTCATTTTGGTAGCAGGTGTGGCGTTCGCGGCAAAAGCGTCTTTCACCGCTGTGAGTCCAACGGGTTGGGGTGCTGGTTCGATCCCTGCGGTCGCCACATGTGAATTGAGTTTGTTTGATGTGTTGTTCTCTCCTATGCTACGAGGGTTTAGTCTTCGGGTTTTCCAGTTTCCTCCCTCCGTAAAAATCAACATGTGAGTTGAGCGTTGTGTGAATAGAATATTGAATGAGCGAAAAGTGCCCCCAATTAGTGCGAAAGCGCTAGAATGACTAGACACTTAAATAAAAGTGATTTATGATCTGAAACATGTAAAGTAAATGAAGGTTATAAGGTATTATTAGAATATAGATATAGTTAAGATACATAGCTTTGACTATTAACTCTAATAGTTGTGACTTCAATTTTTGGGTTCGTAACACTAGACCCAACTCATTAGCCCAATCGCATTCTCGTTTCCAGAAACTACTTATTAGTCAAATCGTAGGCTTTGGGAAGCCCTACTGGGTGACAGAGCGCATGCTCTATCTCGGGATTGCTGCCTATAGAATGCCAGCTCAACCTTCCAAACGGCTTGTTTACGCTTTCTATTTGAAAAAAAATTCGACAAATGGAAGGTGGAAATGATTTCAGATATATAAGGCCGTTCTTGACAATTTGTTCTTTTTGGTTGCAGTTGGTATGTTGGTTTATCCTATTGACCAAGCAGAGTTCGTTGCTATCGTATTTTCTTCACCAGCCAGTGAAATGCGATAAAATTTCAGGGTTAACCAAATCCTACGATTTTCGTATAAAGGGGGTCTGGGTACAAGAATACTACAACTCCATTCTCGTTCCCAGATCCTCCTCGGTTGTCATTTCTCCCGGTCAGAGGCTCTGGGAAACCCTATAACTGTGAGCAAGGAATATTGAGACCATGTCCTCGCGGCGCATGCTCGAATTCTTTCCAAGACAAGCCAAGGCAACCATGGACAAGCCTTTGACTTTGTGAAATCTACAAATGGCGAACAAAAACATCTATTTGTCTTCGATTATGCAATCAAAAAGTAGATCTATTGTTCTTCTTAAAAGCCAATCAAATTGCGAGAAATTGTAGGGTTTCCCAGATTCTCTGACGGGGAGGAACGACAACCGAGGAGGGTCTGGGAACGAGAATGACTACAACTCCTTCTTGCGATTACATTTATGTAAGCTTTCTTGTTAATTCTTTTAACTAGTCATAAATATGGGGCAACGATCCAAAAGTTTGAAATTCTATTTAGAAAATTTTAAAACAAACATAAGAGACAAATGTTATCCGTAATTGAACTTCAATTGCAGAACATTTTTCAACGGAACCATCAAAGAAATTCCCCAGAACTTTTTTCTATCCTTCAAGAACCTCATTACTCTGTAAGTAGCAATATTATTACTTAGTGAAAATACGCAGGTGATTATAGAAAATCTCGTGCGCTGATTGGYCAAGAAACTCACACTATCACACGATAATCACTTCGAGCGAAAATCCGAATTGGCGGCCAGCCGCTTAATTTGTTGTTGTTACCGGGAAAAAAGATGCCTTTTATCTTCTTTTTTTTTCTTTTTTTGAAAAAATCACCTGTGTATTTATACTAAAACAATTATTTGCCTCRGGCTCAGTGAAGACTCGAAGACTCGCGTCTCGGTAAATATTTACCGATATTCACTTGGCCTTCGGCGAATGATTGTTAAATAAATCTATAAAGTCGTTTTCACGGTATAATTCACACGCACGCAAAATAGCACTTAGTCGTCTTTTTTTCCCTCTTTTACGGCTATTTCAAAAAAAAGTTGAGTACTGAATACTGCATACGGAATAGTGCATTCCAGGGCATCGTGGGTATCGTTAATTTGAGATAAAAAGTAAATATACAGCAATTAACTCTCTACATGTAGTTAGTATATTGTTTCAGATGAAATACACTAAAAATAGAATAATTCAATCATTATTAATCCTACTTAAGACAATGTCACTATGACCCACAGTGTACTTCGGTCTTGGAATGCACTATTCAGTATTCAACCTTTTTTGAAATATTGACAATTGGGTATACCCCCATTGGCACCCTCTTGTTAGCAATCATTATTTCAAGGTCTCAAAGATTAGTTGTCTGTTTGGAAGATTCTTGCCCTGGTCAAACCGATCTTGGTTTTGTTTGCGCTGCTGTGGGTGTTCACTAATAAGCCAAAGTTGATTGCGTACTCAGTGGCCTTTACGTTATTATTTCTGGAGACGGGATCGCGCTGTAGCGTAGTCATACTAGCGCTAGCCACGCCTTTAGAGAAAATCCAGTATTTGGCACATAAATTATTCTATATCTCGGCCGGGGAGGGAGCCTTCCAAGTCAAAGTCCGAAGCGCTACCCATCACACTATCCAAAAACCAAAGAGCAAACAATGAGAGCTAGAAGTTAAGAAATGTCAAATTCATAATCAGCTGAGGACTTTCAGCTGTAAACAATGAAAAGGATGTTCTCGTGTTTCTTACATTTTACCACGAGTTTTTACCGTTTTTTTCATTCCTTTTCAGAAACCTCAAGGAAAACAAAATATCAAACAAGTTTAAACTTCCAAAAAGCTTGTTCAACTTGTAAGATAATTTTAGTTTTCTTATAGTGTTATATTATAAACCGCCGGGTAGGGGGTGGGGAGTGTTTGGCAGTGGATTGAAAAATTTTGCCAGTTAGGACAGGTGGTCGTAAAGGCTTACGTACCGGCTCCCAAAGAGGAACTATCTTTTGTTATGACGACACCCCTTACCTCCCCTTCCCATAACGGTTTTTGCTACCTCATGATCATTTTTGCTCATTTTTGATTTTTGATCTATGTGATTCCCTCCCATCCCCCATCCCCCCCGTCCCCGCCAAGTTCTCCGGCTTTCTTCCTCTTCTAGGCTTTAAAAAAAATGCCTGTCCCTGGTTGCTCATCAAACCAAAAAGAACCAATGAAATGCAAAAACTCTGAATTTTTTGAATTTTGTTTTGTCTGTTTGTCTGTTTGTCTGTTTGTCTGTTTGTCCGTTTGTCTGTTTGTCCGTTTGTCTGTTTGTCTGTTTGTCTGTTTGATTCTTGTTTTTTTTTCTTTTCTTTTTTTTCAGGTTCCTAGATAATAATTGCCTAAACGCATCTACTATTTTTGGAATGTTTGATGGTCTTACCAGACTACGAGCCCTGTAAGTTACTCTATTTTCAATGAAACAACAATGCAAAGGCTTTTTATTATTTTACAATCTACCGGTTTACTTAGCACAGGGTGCGTTAATTAACAAGGAGTTCTGGGATAACGGACAAGCTCTTTTAAATAGAATGTGAACAACATTTATTTTCTTAAAATTTCTGAACTTGTCACCGACATTTTAAGGTCTAGTGGAGTGTGGTGGAATGAACTCTATGTGCTTATTATATGCATGTCTTAAGTGTGATTTATTCATTTTAGTCATTTGTCATGGAACCCACTGGGGGAAAAACTCGTCCCTGGCACATTTTCTAGCGTTAAAAATGTGATTGAATTGTAAGTACTGCGATAATATTAGGCTTTGATAGTTATCTAAAAGATATAGAATCATACTGATCTAAAAAGGAAATGATTCATGTTGCATTTTGCATGTTGCATGTTGCATGTTGCATGTTGACACACGGTGCAACATTACACGCAACATTGCAAGCAACAAATTTGAATCGGTGTGACAGACATTGCAACAAAATCACGCAACATCGCTTGAGTCGGCCTGCTATGTTAAGATATTTGGTCAGCAGTTATAAGTTTGGTGCAAGCTGATTGGCTGGAAATTGTTAAATGTTGCAGGTAATGTTGTAGCCATGTTCACATGATGAAATTTGTTGCGCGCGATGTTGCACCGTGTGTCAGCACCTTATTAAGTATTTCTCATGAGTTATAAAAGTGAGTTAAACTGAGCTGATCTAATCTTAAATTTACTAACGTAACTAGTAATGCTATGATATTCAACAGAACTTTGGCGAACTGCTTGCTGGAAGATGTTGGAGAAAATATGTTTTTAGGACTCACCAATTTAAGAACGTTGTAAGTGTTTTACCAATTATTACTTATTATCAAAAATAATAGACAAGAAGCTAAAACTGGTATTTAAGCTATAAGTAATTGGTATTGTCATCAGCAGCATTTTCATTGTAGATCGTATTCACATCAGCCAAAAAGCTAAAATGTAAACATTTTAACGATACGCCACAAGTACAATCTATAGAGCGTTTTCAACAGAAACTTACGAGTGGTGAGCCTGGTTCACGACTCGTACAGGTCGTGAACATCATTGGTATGCATAAATCGTGAATACTAATAAATGACGTCACATATTGATGAATTAATGAATAATTGAGAGTTTGAAGTTTAAGCAGCTGGTGAAAAAAGTATATGGGAACCCTGTGGTATTGTCTGCATAAATTATTGACTTAACGTTTTGGCAAGATCAGAGGGGTCTAAAAATTGGTACGGGTCGTACTACTGGTACCACTCGTAGAAAGCATCTACGACCCGTGCATGTCATTATTCATTGGTGCAAGTGGTGAACAAAGTATTTGGGAACCCTGTGGTATTCTCTGCATAAATTGTGGCAATTAACGTTTTCGCTAAATCAGAGGGGTCTAAAAATTGGTACGGGTTGTACCACTGGTAACACTCGTAGAAATCATTCACGACCCGTGCACATCATTATCTATTTGTGCAAGTGGTGAAATAAGCTATATGGGAACCCTGTGGTATTGTCTGCATAAATTATGGACTTAACGTTTTGGCAAGATCAGAGGGCGATAAAAATTGGTACGGGTCGTACCACTTGTACCACTCGTAGAAAGCATTTACGACCCGTGCATATCATTATCCATTGGTGCAAATGGTGAAATAAGCTATTTGGGAACCCTGTGGTATTGTCTGCATAAATTATGGACTTAGCGTTTTGGCAAGATCAGAGGGCGATAAAAATTGGTACGGGTCGTACCACTTGTACCACTCGTAGAAAGCATTTACGACCCGTGCATGTCATTATTCACTGGTGAAGATGTCGTTGAAAGTGGAATATCTGTCGATCTTAGAAGTAATTTATAAAGGTAGCTAGAAATTAGGGTTTAGAATAAGACATTATAAAATTATAAAATTTTCATGAGATCCCAACGTTCTTAACTTTATGATGAGTGTAAGCTTACTGTGATAAAAATATAAGGATACAGAATTTAAGTCTTCTAGATAATCAGTATTCGAGCGAGCCAATTTCGTTGAACTCGGCATTTCCAGTAACTTTGATTGAGGGAAGCCAAAAGTCCGGGAATATGGAGGCGTCTAGATCGCGTAATTTTGAAATTGGGGAGTAATTTCGCCAATGATAGTTAGCTGGTTAGTTAGCACGTTATATAAAGTTTCGTTTTACCGACGAAGCAAAAACGACTGGAATGGATCGAAATGCATACGAAAGAAAATGAAACGAAATGAAAGAAAGGGAAAAGAAAAGAAAATATAAAAGAATGAAAGGACAAATATAAGTAAAAAGTTGCAATTGACACTAGAATCTTCATTCCTAATTTTCTCTCCCTGTAATATTAATGGGTATATTCTGACCTCATCAGGAAGATATTTGGAAACAAAATCAGGACCTTGAAAAGGGGGGCATTTCGTGGAATCAGTTGTCCAAAAGGAGAAACATCACTAACGCTGTAAGTATGAAAGCATTTTATATGGGACATTATTTAACAATTATTCGCGAATGCGAAGTGAATATCAGGGATTAGCATAAACCTACTAGCATACTATCACGAATCCTGCAATCTGATTGGCTAACGTACTCTCTATCTATCCTGCGATAGCTAGCGAGTAGCGAAAAACAAACAAATGCATGCTCAAGTTTCGTCGAAATCTCTGTTTGTTCTCTCAAAAATCTTTAAAAATTGTAGAAAAGACAAGACTGTATCAAGGAAAGGAATGGAGGTTTTGAACGGTACAAATAAGTGAAAACTGAATAATTATGTCAATTTTAACACGAAAAAGCGGAGACAAATTATTTACATAATATGGAAGAAGGCGATAAAAAAGAAAAAAAGAAAAAAGAAAAAAAAAGAGAGAGAAAGAGAGCTTTGACAGTAATAATAGAGACAACAAGACCCTTGGCTCAGGGTGTGCTGGGATACCTGGTAAAGATGGGCCTGGTTATGAAATTTAGGCATGACATCGAAATATGTGATGTGATTGCTGGAAAGGTTGCACATCTAGAGAAGTAATGTTAGACATTTACACTTTTGGGGTCTCTGTGTTGTGATTTATTGATGTTTTCGATGAAATAAATAAGTGGGCTCTTTGAATTGAGTCGATCAGTGAAACTATATAGAATTTATTTGTGAACACTTTCTCAGAAAGAAAAATCAAAACAAACCTTACTCATCAAAGTCATCGAACAACTCAATCTGGAACTCTAATTCCAGTTCCGGTCCGGATTTTAGCATACGTAATTAGGTTTCATGAACGTGCACATTCGCACGAAAATTGTATAGGTTACTTTAAAATCAAAATGTTTCATTTAAAACGTAAATACAGGCTAATATTTGCTCAAGATCTCTCTCATAATTGATTTACATTTTATAATTTTATAATTTATTGATATTTTTAATGAATCACCTTCTTTTTGAAGAAAAAATAAAGGAGATCATAACGCTTCGAACGGGCAAAGATAAAACTCTGGAATGTGCGTAGCAAGTTATTTATTTATTTAATTTGCTTAAAATAAATATTTCTATGTACCTCATGTTCATTTGTGAGTAGACTTTGAAGCGAAAACAAGTTCAAGAGTATAACGAGTCACGCTGAATGAATTTGTTTAATATTATCGCTAACTTGAAACCCTGTTCTCCTTATCGATCTTCGCTTGTTCGTGCAGAAAATACTGCTCGAGTAGATGATTCTTGAAGAGTTAACCAAAACAAGCTATTGCCATGAAGTTCATTGAAAATCCTTAGAAATAATCGCTTCGAAATCTTCTCGGCTTGAAATCATATCCTTTACGAAATCTTGATAAATTAATATTTCTAGTTCGGCTGTTTTGAATTACAGTAGTCAACGAAATAGAGCATGCGTAGACACAAACCTCTATTACGTGATCTGCTAGCTCCGCCCTCTCATAATCACTTGACAGCACAATGACATTGATTGACATCTGGTACATGATAATTGATTGGACTATAGACGGGAACCCTATAGCAGATACCCGCAAAGGTCTCTTGGGTAAGTTCCTAAAGACCCCTGGGTACTATTGCGCAACTTGTTCAATTTGTGGAGCAGGAATCAGAAAAAAAAGGCATTTTATGGCTGGTATATCACAGGTATCCCAGCAAAAAGCTATAAAAATAGAGCAAATATGAATGAAAGTTCGCAAATATGAATGAAAACAGTGCTGCCGGTTGACCGTCGCTTTGTACACTAAAGTCTTCAGTGCCATTTTTTGTTTTCAATACTATAATATTAGCTAGTAGGTTTATGCTAAAACAATTAGACTACTCGTTCTCGTTTTCTATGAATCAAATAGTCGATTCGGCACTACGCGCCTCCTCGACTATCTATTGACTTATAGAAAACTCGACCTCGTAGTCTAATTGTTAAATAGTACTTTATAATCTTTATCTATATCTTTTATTTACTCGGTATTAACGTATCTTTTGTAGAATACCGTGGGAAATTTTCACGGGTTTAGAATATATAAAGGGTAGATCTGAAACATGTAAAGTAGAAGAAGTAGACGAAGAGCTGACGAGTGATAAAAGCAGTTCACCCGGTACCTCTCTCTTGGGCGAGTGCTTTTTGTTTATTAGCTATTTGTTTATGTGTAGTTTGCACCACTCAGACGCAGTTTAAAGTTAATATTCGACTTCTTTTTTCAGACTTTCTGAGTGGAAACTGTCACCGAGAAACCCTTAAACACAAACGCAAATAGAGTAATGATGTTTCATTTCTGATATTTTTAAGGAAACTTGTTGACAATTTGATTTCTCACATCGAAGACGGCGCTTTTGAAGGCGTTCATGGCCTCTTTCGACTGTAAGTTATATTAAATATTAGTATAAAAACACGGGTGATCATTAAAAATCTCGCGCGCTGATTGGTCGAGAAACTCAGATTATCACAAGATAATCACCTTTAGCGATAATCCAAAATGGCGGCCAGCCGCTTTGTTGCTGTTACTGGAAAAAAATGTCTTTTATCTTCTTTTTTTTYCTTTTTTTGAAAAATATCGCACCTATGTATTTATACTAAAACAATTATTTGCCTCAGGCTCAGTGAATAACGGGAATAATAACCTCGCCGCTCGAAGACTCGCGTCTCGGCAAATATTAGAGAGTTTTAGATTGACTTTTTTTTCTCCCCGCAAACGGCAAATGTGACCACGTTTTCATAGTTTTCCTGTATTTTACTTTTCTATTTACAAACCTTCTCACCAAGCGCAAATACTCTTTTGTTTCTACTACTTGGACTTTTTTGCGATTCTTTTTCAGTCATTTAAAAGAATATTTTACTGGTCAACTGACATTTCACGTTTGCCGTGAACGTAAATCTAAAACTCTCTATTCCCCGATATTCACTTCGCCTTCGGCGAATAATTGTTAATTACTGAATAATTAACAGTGCATGCATTCTTTTTAAAAATCCTACTTAAAGAATAATCGAACATTTCCCTTTTACTCATTTGCTACAAATAATCACGTGCTGATATATAATAACGTGAGCTGTCTTGGTTCTATAAGGACAGTCTTTTAAATAAGCACCTTCTAGGAAAAATCCAAAAAAGGAAAATGGAAATTAGATTTCAGACATTAATCATTTAATCATTTAATTTGCTTATTTTATTTTTATTTTATTTAGTTTTTATTTAGTTTTTATTTCCTCCTTTTTTTTATTTTTATCCTTTATTTTATTTATTTGGTGAGCCTTAATACCCAGCCGTATCAGATACATAGTCGACTGATAAGTTGCTTTTTTATCATTTAATTTTGCAAGAAATGCTCAAACTCTCTCTCAACTCTATCGTATACCCGATCACCACGCACGTTCTTTGCTGAATTAAATGATGATATATTATAAGCATCCAGATTTAAAGCGTGATTGCGCTTGATTTTATAAAATATGTCGATAATCTGAGAACGGTTTTGAAGTTTATTATCTACGGAGTATTTAAATGTATTTATTATTTTCACCCCTAAATCAGCCATGAAGCGAGTACGCGCGGAATGTTACCATGACTTTGTGGATGTGATTCCTAGGTGAGAAGCTGGGAAGCATCATGAATTTTGAGTTTTGGGGAAATGTGTCAATTCATGAGAAATATTGGTTATGAATGTTTTAACTTATTACAGTTGTTGGCTATATGGCATTAAGTTCATCAGTTAGTGCTAGGGAGAGCCTAGCATTTGCAAGCAGTTAATGTGATGTATTTATAAAATACAATGAATCACACCTAATACAATAGATAGAACGACAATAGAATAGAATAGATTTACTGAATGCATTACATCAACTGTGTGCTATGTAGGTTTTCCCGAGGCAAAACTCGTGTTCCCAAAACTTAACCATATATGAGGTGGATGGCTGCTTTGGCGGTAAAAATGATATATTATTCAAAAAAAAAAAGTATAATTTAATGGTAAAATATCGTAAAATAAAGTCCTTGTAAAATTTGAGGCAACGCTTATGTGGGTCCGCCAAATCCACTAGGAATATTGTCAATCCCGAGGGATTTACTGATTTATTTTTCAATGTTTTATAGGTCTCTAGATGGGAATCAGTTATCCTCCTTCCCTAACCTAACAGGATTTCCAAAATTCAGTGATTTGTGAGTAGAATGATGATTGTAACAGGACACGAGTAATAAAACGTCTGCGCATGCTCTAATCGCGTATGCAAGTCTTTCAACCATGCCTGATAAATGGACTTCCCAAAATGCCAAAATTTAGAGTCAAAGCTTGAAACTGAACCTCAGGTTAATTCTTCAATTTGCCTTTATTAATACAGTATCTTGGTCTCAGAAAAATATTCTCGCAATTTTTTTTGTTTTGTGTTGTTTTGTTTTGTTTTGTTTTTGTTCGTTTGTTTGTTTTCTGTTTTTTGTTTACTCGGAGAAAAGGAAAGCATATTGACTCAAAATCCCTTGAGATATGAATAACAATGAAAAGGCGAAGCCGCCATGTTGGTTGATCTAACAAGAGAAGTAAGCTTGTGTAAGTAAGTAAGATGCGGCGGCAATGACGTAACATGCACTTGCTTTATAAGTTTAGAAAACGCGCTGAAAGGCACGCATGCGCAAACGTTTTTCTCTGGTGTCTATTTATAGTGCACGAGCTCAGTAGTACAGTAACAGTAGCGAAGAAATATCAACATGATAGTTCTATTACTTGCTGGTTTTCAATCGTTCCGAAGAGAATGAAATAACAAAAGACACGACAGCCATGTTGGTTGATTTAGCAAAAGATATACTAATGACCGAGGAATCTTTCGTGTAATTCATCCAATATGGCGGCTGTGAAAACCATCAATTCATGGTTCTGACTCACCTTAGTTACCGTTCATATGTCCCACAGGCTCAACAACAGACCTATCCCGAATTCGATTGACTGACCACGAAAAATGGTTTGAAGTCGAGACTGAACTTGATTCTTTTATTCATCAAGTTCGACCTCGACTTGAAACCATTGTTTCGTGACCAGTCAAGCGAATTCGAGATAGGTCTATTTAGCTCTAGAATATCTCAGAAGACTTTGATTACGGTGAATTGATTACAAAATGTTTCTATCGATTACTGTCTAGTAAAAAGAAAATTACAATCTAGATTTAACAAATGAGAGTTAAATTTCAGTAAAAAATGCAAAAAACAAAAATAAAAGCAAAAAAAAAAACAACAAAAAAACAAAA
>NW_022261770.1:39681-58618 GCF_009602425.1 Actinia tenebrosa | reverse complement strand
GCTGAGAAACCTGGCCCTTGACAAAGGAAGCCCAAAAGGTCCAAAAGCACAGCGATCCCATGCGAACGATATAAGTTTCATCAATTAAGTTTAATTCAAAAGCGAATTGCAGACATGCATGAAATCTTTATATGACATCATACAATACTAATTGTGCTTTATAGGACTTTGAGTCAAAACAACATCGTAGATGCCTCTTCGCTTACGCATTCTGGAATCAAACAATTAGAAAACCTGTAAGTTTTAATCCACGTTTAGGTTTTTCTGGACATGACTAATACTTAAAGAGTTTATATGTGCATTACACAGGGGAGTAGGCAGGGGGGTCTTGTCCCCGCCCAGTAGAGTTAAAAAACGTAAACTAACTTCGTCCTCTCGGCCGGCTCCAATTCAAATATCGGGGTCGTCGCGGAGAAGACCCTGGTGTTGGCTGGGATCACGTGATCGAATTATCTAAGATCTTTGGTGATTTCGATCACGTCTTTTGCTTTTTATATTCCATCGTTTTAATTTATAGATTTACATATATTTTTAGATTGCTCAACAACAACCAAATTTCAGTGATTCCTGAGGATTTATTCAAACACATTATTATCCGAACTTTGTAAGTTTTAACGAGATACAAAATTATAGTCCTATTTCCTATGAACTCTGATAGACTAATTATTTATTTCATTTTAATTTAAGTTCTCATAAGTAGTAATTGCATTGTATTATATTAGGAGCCAGCGCATCGTATTCATTAAGGAATGGCGCAGCGGGTAGTTCTTGTGCTTTTTCATGGTTAGAATGCGGTCGCTCCAATATAATCGGTTAATTGCTTCAAATTTATCATTATCATAGCAGTTATTTCTAATTCATCTGTACTATTTATACATATAGCAACATCTAGTTTTTATACTGTAAAACGCATGAGAGCATCTCCCTATGATTCATGCGCTATATAAGAATTAATTTTATTATTATTATTATTATTATTTATTTATTATTATCATTATGTACAAATTCTATACAAACCTATAGGTTTGTAATTGATCTAAGAGTTACAGTAAAGGTACCCCGGGTCCCAAAGGGATTTTTTCGCGGATTTACTAAGACCCAAGGTACAGTAAAGGCCAACCAAACAAACTTTCATAAAAAGTAGCCAATCATGATTGGGTATTTAAAGACCTAATTATGAATAGGTTGTATTGGGAAATATGGTTAGCACAATTTGTCGACTCGTAAATACTTAAAAAATAAAATCTTTAAAGGTGTTTTCCCCCCATTTATTTCAGGGATCTTTCAAGCAACAGAATCAAGGAAATCCCCCCTCGATTTCTCGAAAATCCAAAAACACCTCAGATTATAAATAATTTGTAAGTGAATATCTATTATTACACATTTACTCTTACTTTCCCACAGGCTAACCACTCTAATAAATGAAGGAAATACTAAATGGTCCCTTGTCTTTGTCTTTTTGTGCGCGCGCGCTATCGATTTTTTGTCATCTCCCCTAGCCCCCTTGGTAACAATTTTGTTTTTTTACTATACAATATACTAACAAGGTAGGCAACTTCAAGGGCTTCCTGTGGAAAATTCAAACTTTGACGAGAGAAAGCCGCGAATTTATCCAGATATTTTGACTCCGAAAACAAAAAAAGTATACAGAACGTCGTACTTACATCTAATCTTCAATAATTTAAAGGATTTTTGATAATAAATTCCCTATAAGGAGGGGTTTTTTGGACTTTTTTAGCGAAAACTTATGTGCCGTCAGTTATGCTTGCATCCGAGCGGGCCTGAACCCTCTCCAAGTGTTTTTGGTTCGTTACCACATGCTTCCCAACCCGACATCCCGTGAGTCTTGCATTTTACTTCCGTTTTTTTCCCCCCCAACCAATCAAAAAGCGTCGCCTATTTTTGGCTTCGCTTTCCCGTGAGGGCAGGGACACCACACTGAACAGTTTGCATCAATTACTGCTCGATTACCGTGGGCTCTGAAGTGTCACTGGTACTCAAGATGGTTGTCACCAGCCTCGCTCTCGCTAAGGACACTTTCATGAGCACTGCCTCATTGTCATGCAACAATCAAAATGCAGATCATTAAATGAGGATTTCATTAATATAAATCAATGGCTGTTGACGAACAAACTTAGTTTCATAAAGTGTACGTTTATTGGATGAAATGTTAAGCTCTCCAATTTTCATTCATTCATTTTCTGTACATTATCCATAGCAAGTATAACTTTGTTTTTTCTTCTTTTGTTTAGATATTTGTACGACAACGAAATCGAGTTTGTTCACAGTGAAAGTTTTGCAGGTTTACCAAACCTCAAGACATTGTAAGTTGTTAGCAATAATCCAAAATTTGGTAAAATGCTGTAAATGCTTTTGGTCTTAGTATTTAACTATTTTATCGCTCTTGTTAGGATGGATACCAGAAATTTTATTAATAACAATATAAACGGTAAATTAGAATTTCTCTGCTAAAGATAACCCAATTAATAGCTCCATAATTAGAAAATTATAATATGTAACCGAATTCGATGACTCCTATTTTTGGGGGAGGTTTCTACTCTTCAAATCAGATCAATTCCATTACATTTGCATTACCCTAGCCGGAGATCTTGGCATCTTATCTTGCATATCGTTATATTCTTGCCTTTTTTCAGGCCACCTCCTATTACAAATATCAAAGCCTTAATGAGGATTTTGTAAAGAAGTTCTAAATAATGAATCAAATATAAGCACCAAAACAGGGTTTCAGATGAACCATGTTTTGTTCACTGAGTCGCAGTTTTCGGAAGAGTTTCGTGTTAGTTCGTTCATTTGTGTGTTCGCTGTATGTTCGTTTTATTATTCGTTTTTTCGCTTGTTTATTATGTGCCTGCTTGTTTTGGTTTGTTTCTTTCAGTTATGTTGTTGTTTTTTTTAATTCTTTTTTTTTTTTTACAGAAGTGATTATTACTATCGCAGTGTATTCTATCTTAATTTCATTTTATTTCCTTAGGTATTTATTCAACAACACCATTCGTCATTTACCTGATGAAGTATTTTCAAATCTCTCTCTTGAATATTTGTAAGTATTGATCAGTAAAGATTGAAAACCAGTGAAAGTGAACTAGTGGGAACTAGTTAAACACTTATGTCAACATGTGACGTAATTTACATGCGGGTATATTTGACTCCTCAGTTTTTCTATCCTCGGAGGACTAGCGTGAGTTCTTGGTCGGTTCTTGGTCGGTTCTTGTTCGAATTGTGATCGCTACTTGGTCGGTTAGCTTTTCTTTATTTTTTTTGTACTTTAAACGACCTATACAACCGACTGTAGAAACAAATGATATGAGACATGAGTGAACCAACCAAGTAAACTATATTCTGTGCTACAAGCACTCTTAGCACGACGTTCTTGCTAGGTACCGCAAATCTCAAACTGCAGTTCGACATCAGACGTTTTGCGTCAAACTTTCGACATTGAGCAAGGCGTCATAACGAAGTTGTTGCTGGAAGAGCCGCCATATTGAATTTCATTGATGCTAAGATTTTCTCCGTGTTTGCGGGCATGTTTTACTGTATCTTATCCCTAGCGGTTAGTGGTTAGCGGTAAACGTGTAATGCTAAAGGTCTCTAATATTAACGAAATGACATCAAGCCTAATCCTTACTGACGTCTTTCACACGGCGGTGTGATTGGCTGCACCCAGTTCCCGAGAATTAATTTTAACTAGTTCAAAAAACGGCTTTATTTGACCCTGCAATCACAAGTACAATCTTCTTTTTTACAGATTCTTAAATAAGAATAAATTCATCAATTTAACAGGACGGCCATTCAAAGGGATGAAGAAAACTAAAGCATCGATGTAAGTGAATAGACTAAAACACTGCATCGTCTTTGCTAAAGTAGGCAGAGACAGGGATTGCTTCTGATTGTTGTTGTTGTTGTTGTTGTTGAATCCTACGCATCCTTTTTCCAGATACTTATTCTCAAACTTCATCAATCATATCAACGATGACTACGTAAAGGATCTTGGAAATGAAATAACGATGTAAGTCAGGTTTGTCTATCAAGTGGCATTCATTGATATTATAGACAAGCTGCATTGCTTCGTCTTACAATTTTATAAACACGACGCGCGCGCATTCTTGAAGGCAAAACGAGTGACGAACTCGATAAATATTTAAATAGAAAGACTGCATATACACCCTTTCTCTTCTACACAGCCCTGAGAAAAAAACGGCTAAACATCCTCTGCATTTCCTGAGCATCCATGCATGTTTTGATTTTGGGTAGACTTTGCTGGTGACCTCTAATAGACTCTTCTCAAAAGTATCGTGGATGCGAGGCTAATATGAAATTACAAAAGAAATCACATTTTTTCTCGATGGAATTTGTGGCATTTCTTTTGTATTTTCATGTTAGCCTCGCATTCAAGACAATTTTAAGGAAGGTGCATTTGGCCCCGGAAATAACAGTATTTATGTATGGCTGGGTCTCGTAGGGAAAGGGTTAATACTAATAACAAATACGCAAAGTGTCAGAGAAAAATGCAACTAAATGGACAGTCAAAGTCAATGGCTATATAAAATATTAGCTCGCGCTAATCATTAGTGGCATGCGCGCGCATATTCCTGTGAGCAAAACATTCTCGTAGGAATGTAATCAATGGCAACTGGTTATATAGTCTACTACGCAGTCGTTCTTAGTGTCTGTCACGCAACAGACAAAGAGGAAACCTTGCGTGAAACTAAGAACGTCTGCGTAGGAGTTATACTGGGTCTGCTTATTCTGCGTGTTATTTCTTTGCTCATCTTTAACGTTTGACAGGATTAAGTAGCCGTATAATACACTGATTTAAACAAAAGATATCACGCGCAAAAGTTGTCCTATCATACTACGATTTACAATTAATAAAAACCCAATCGTAGAATCTCTAATTTTTGAGTGTTTCATAATTTATGACGACCGCTGTGAGTTTATTTTGGTTACTGAAGTACTTCAATCACATATACACTGATGGTTTCTTGCTTTAGGAATCTCGATTGCAAAGACCTTGCAGATCTTCCGCGAATACAAAATGGGAAAATGTGAGTCATTTGATATTAGATAATAATTTTGGTATATATCTTGATTCACCCGCAAAACATAACTTAAAATTCAAGGGARTTACTTTCAGTAGAATGACTGCTCTTAAGCCTAGCTACACTAATTCTCGATTTTTTATCACTTTATACATGTCTATTCACAGTTCCCTATGCCATCTTGAATATAGCCGTGCCTTTGCTTCGAAGCGAGACGAACGGCGAGCTTGCAATGATATGTGAATAATTGTCCAACGTGTTCAAAAACGTTCTCTATCATTGCAAGCTTACCGTTCGTCTCGCTTCGATGCAAAGGCACGGCTACCTTTCAAGACGGCGCAGGGAACTGTGAAGGGAACTATTGTTTAAAGGGGTCCTGCTTTCCTTCAAAGAACCTGACCCAAAAAATTTATATATCATTATTTTCTTAACAGCGCTTGTACTCCACATTCGTTAGGAGTGATTAAAAAATTGCCTTACTCGATCGCCAAAACCCTCTCAACATCAGGGTTTACGTGCACATTGCATTCAGCAGGCAATTATTATTGTAGTTTTTGCAAGGCTGGCACGTTCGGTAATAGCGATGTCAGTGACGTCAGGGGATGTATAACATGCTCAGCTGGTAAGTTACTCCGAGAAGATTGACGGCGGCCATCTTGAATTATGAGATATCGAGTGAGTCATCACGTAGAACACTTATAAAGCATAGTTGCGGTATTACGTTTTCAAATAATCATAACTTTTGAAATTTCGCATATTGTTCCATTAATGAGCAAATTCAAATGCTTTTTAGATGTGTTTCTCAATGAAAAGCGTAAACTTACGTAAAAAGACACCCTGACAGCTGTGCATTTTATAGATTTTTCAATGATTGCTCCCTCGGCATCCCATGATATCTTGCATAAAAAAATAGAATTCAATATGGCCGCCGTATAGGTAAATAGGAATATTGCTCTTACTTTTGTACATTATGCAGGTAAATGAAAATCCGGTACACCGTCGGTAAAAATGTGTTTACTTAAACGATATTTCGGCCAGCCATTACTTGCCTTCTTCATTACCTGAACAAAGCAAGTAATGGCTGGCCGAAATATCGTTTTACTAAACATAACACATTTTTACGGAAGAGGTACAGGATTTTCACTTATCTTTTTATAATAAGCTCAACAGAAGTACTCGATTCTGATTAAACAAGAGGAGTACAATTTAATCCCAAATTGTACTCTGAAGAGTCCCAATTAAGTTGCTCAATTCTCTTGAGAGCATTATAAACAAAAAATCGCACAATCTTTTTGTACAATCCGAAAATTATAGATACTCGTGATGTTTTGAAAGTTCTCGCCTAAAACCTCGTCTAATTTTGAAAACTTAACCGCCACCCGGTTAGCTCAGTTGGTAAGAGCGTCGGTCTGTTGTGCGGGAGGTCGTGGTTCAAGCCTAGGCCGGACCAACACTCAGGGTCTTAAAATAACTGAGGAGAAGGTGCTGCCTTTGTAATAATATCTGCAAATGGTTAGACCTTCAAGTCTTCTCGGACAAGGACTTTAAACCGTAGGCCCTGTCTCCTAACCCTTCCTAACCTACAGTAAAAATGGGGGACATAAAAGAACCACTGAAGACGTAAAAAGAAACCCTGGCAGTGACCACCCTCAGTGCCTACACTTCATACTAACCATCTCTCATGCTTGTAAATTGCATAAAGCAATCTGTCATTCACAACTCCATGTAAAGCGCCTTTGATTATATCCACATATTAAAGGGCGCTATATAAATCATAAATCATAAATCATAAAAAACTTTCAGAACATCACTCGTAGAAATAAATTCCGAATGGTACGAAAAGATCTTTCGATTTCCTATACAAATTGTTTAATTTGAAATATCCAGTCAGATCTTATACTAGTGATTAATTGTATACTAGCAGTTGCGTTGTTTGTGGCGTTCACAATCATTTCTCATTATTTAGGTGGATTCTATCAAGACGAAATTGGAGAAACAAAATGTAAGGAATGCATTATGGGCACTTTTGTACACCCAAACAACACACCGGCAACTACACCACTATCGTGTCAGGCCTGTCCACAAGGTAAAAACCCCAGTGTTTATGTAGTTTTACTACACTTTCTCGTTTTCTGGTTGGTTGAGAGCCGTAGTAAATAAGAAGACATACCAACAAATTGCCCTATTTTACTATGACGTCACATCAAAATAATCTATTGTTTAAACGCATGCAAAGGATCATGATCGTCGGAGGGGGTCAAATAAGCGCAAATTCACCGAAAATTGTTCTAAAACCTGCATCAATCCACGAAGAGAAGTAGAATAGCTAGAAAACGCTAAGAAAATGTTTTAGTACATATTAACACATATAATATCTGAAAACCAGGCCATTTTAGATTAAACTGTTTCGCTAGGAGCAAATTATGTTGAATTTTCTATTGGATTTGGCGATTCTATCCCCCACATAAACAAGCAGTGACGTCATATTGAAATAAGGCAATTACTTCAACAAATAGCTCACTCACTGAGCCAGTGCGCACTTGAAAACTTTTTTTTTTCAAATTTATTTACCTTTTATTTACCACTATATGACTTTAACGGTTTGTCAAAACTAGTTATTTACTCACTTGCCTACGCCTCGTGAGTACATTACCTCTTGACCAACTCCTGACGTCATACCGTGGTAAATAAGAGGATATACCACGCCAAACCATCGGAAACGCTTTAATTGTACATTGTCAGACCTAGTCCAAAAGCAAGAAGCATTTGATCACCAATGCATAATAATAATAATTTTTATTGCACATATAATTAAATTACATCTGCTCAAGGGCACTAGGACACCGAATGTGGTTGGATTTCTATAGGTTTTTTTTYCTTTTCGATTATTTGAATTAAATTAACGTTATACTTGTTTACTTATCTTGTGTCCGTGCTCCTTCGTTCGCTGTTGTAATGCAGACGTTTTCATTCCAAAGGTCAAACGGTTTGAATAGCCTATGAGCGTTACGTCTTTAACGGCCGTTCCGTACTTGATTCTGTTTGTACTATACCAACAACAACGCGGGGGGGCTCTACATGGAACTTAAGGTGAATTTGATTAACCATATTAACTCTGGACGGTTGAATATTACTGACGTAAGGAGCATCACGCGGTCGCGTTGTTGTTGGTATAGTACAAACAGAATCAAGTACGGAACGGCCGTTAAAGACGTAACGCTCATAGGCTATTCAAACCGTTTGACCTTTGGAATGAAAACGTCTGCATTACAACAGCGAACTAAGGAGCACGGACACAAGATAAGTAAACAAGTATAACGTTAATTTAATTCAAATAATCGAAAAGAAAAAAAAACCTATAGAAATCCAACCACATTCGGTGTCCTAGTGCCCTTGATCTGCTCCAGAAAAACTCTCTCACATTGGTGATTTTCAGAGAGGTCTAAAAAAATTGCGTTTGAAGACTTCAACACTACTAGAGTTCCTTAATTCTTGACTTAGATCATTCCGTTCTTGGAATGATCTAATTCCATTCTTAGGAAGCCTCAACTTACCTTTACTCCTAATATTATAATCATATATATCAGCATTCTTAGTGAATGCAAAACTATGTGAGGCTAGATTGTTAATACACTTGTAAATATACAAACATCTATGTAGTCTTCGATGTTCCTCCAGGCGAACCCAACCCAGTGCCTTAAGCGCTGTTTTTTGCTTCCGTTTCAGGGACACAAACAAGTGAAAAGGCTGGATACAGAGCTTGCAAGTGCTTACCAAACTTCTACAGGTTTGACCGGTTCGGAAAGTGTTTTTCCTGCCCAAGCAAGGGTTATAAATGCGAAAACGACTACGCTAGTCTGTCGGAAGGCTTTTTCTGGAGATGGGAAAATAGCACTTTTGAAAAAAAGTACCGCACGTTTATCGCAAATCTCATGGTTGAGAGCCCTGAGTTTGCAAAAGGAACATGGAAATACGAAGGAACTCTACCAAGTCCCCACAAGTGTCCACGTGACTCCTGTTTAGGAGGCCTGAACTCTAGTTGCCAAAATGGTTACCAAGGTCCGCTGTGTTCACTTTGTGAACCAGACTATTACAACAAGATAAACAGGTTTGTTCAAGTTAATAATTTCTCACCGGCTCCATTTCATAAATTCATTTGAATTCTTTATAAATAATACTAATACCACTATAAGAATGAATAAGTATTTAAAGATTTCACCCTTATTAGTATTTTTTTTCTAATTGAAGTATTTAAATTCCAGATGTATCCGCTGTCCATCCAAATTTAGGGCAGGGTTTCAGGTTGCTATAGTGATCGTTCTGTTTGTCTGCGTTCTTCTCGCTCTTTTATGGGGAGACAGAAAGAGGCTACAAAAGGAAAAAAATCGAACCATTGCAGACAAGATATTGTCTTGTTTTAAGATTGTCGTTGGCTTTTATCAGGCAAGTAGAAGTTATCATTTCAATCTAGCCACCTTATAGGAACGGAAAATCATGAGAGGGTTGAAACGCGGAGGATCATCTGAGAAGCGGCCATCTTGAATCAAGCTTAAAATTCACAAACATGGTATCCTGATTTGGTGTCCATCAACTTCTAGTCAGAGAAAATAAATTCTCTCAAATAGAGCGCACAACAAAAAGAGCTAGTAGAAATAGGCGCTCAATAAGCACATGTTTCAACTGCAAGGTTAGCGAGTTTTAAAAACGTAAATTTGACGAGAACCAACTATGACTAGTAGTGACTTTGCATCGAAGCGAGACGAACGGTGATCTTGCAACGATAGAGACAGGTGAATAATTGTCCAAGGGGTTTAAAAAAGGCCTCTACCATTCCAAGCTCGCCGTTCGTCGTGATTCAAAGGTACGGCTACCTTTCAAGATGGCGCAGGGAACGGTGAAGGGGACTATTGCAGTGAT
This sequence comes from Actinia tenebrosa, assembly GCF_009602425.1. The sequence continues at coordinate 48,641 of NW_022261770.1, read as the reverse complement.
TTATAACAGCGCCTTTATATTACTAAAGGTTCAATTCCATTAATACAAAAAAAGGTTCTCATGATTTCAGATTGTTTATATTATTCAAATTTCGCTTTCCAGGTGATGGCAGGAATATATTCTGCTTGCTCTAACATAGCCTGGCCATCCTCGGTTGTTTGGATGCAGAAGACTCTTCACTTCATACAACTAAACATCCTACAGATCGCTCCTCTCAGTTGTATTACTTCTCGGTTATCCTTTAACGTACTACAGCAGTTTGTCATTGTTGTTGCTTTGAACATTATCGTAGTCACCTTCTTTCTTATCTATCTTATGATAAGAATTGCAATACTCAAGAGAAAGAAAGAAAATCCAATCGACCAACAAAATCCAATCGACCAACAAAATCCAATCGACCAACAAAATCCAATCGACCAACAAAATCCAATCGACCAACAAAATNCAATCGACCAACAAAATCCAATCGACCAACAAAATCCAATCGACCAACAAAATCCAATCGACCAACAAAATCCAATCGACCAACAAAATCCAATCAACGAACAAACTCCAATCAACGAGCCGGCTTATATCGACCAGTCGGTGGCCAAAACCAAGAGTTCATGCATTCGTAACATCTGTGTCTTTCTGTTTGCTACATATCCAAAAACCTGTACAAGTATCATTCAAGTTCTTTCCGTAAACTGTGTACAGCTGTGCTTCGAAGAAGAGCACACATATTGTGTTTCATATCTCAGAAGCGACCTCTCTGTCCAGTGTGGTTCTCCCGAACACAACATCTTCTCACGTATTGCCATAGCTTTCCTTGTTTATCCGATTGGGTTTCCTGTGGTAATTCTCTTTCTCGTGTGGAAATACATTCACAAGCCGTCGTCAGGGGTGGCTAAAGAAAACAACGAAGAAATTGATTTGCCAGCAGTGTCTGAGTCCTCAAACACACCCGTACCTCCTCCAGCAGAATCCCCATTCAAATCTGGCCTTCGTTTATTCAGCGAGAACTATGATTCAAATTGTTGGTACTGGGAAGGTTTGGAGATGATCAGGAAGCTGATTCTTATTTCCGGTCTGACGTTGATTGGTGAACACAGCCGCACACAGATTGGGCTTGGCGCCATCATATCTGCTGTATTTGCTATTCTTTATGCCTATAAACGTCCCATCACTAACAAGTTTGAGAATATTCTGCAGGCGGTGGCTCTGATGGCGATATTTCTAAACCTTGGAATTGGTGTGATGCTCAAGGCATCAGACAATGACAAAATGTCACCAGTTATCAACAAGCATAACGACAACCTGTTCGTGTCTATCATGATGATCATTACCAATATTGCTGTTATTGCTATAGTGACAGGTGAGTATAGATATCTTAGTGTAGATCATCGTATGGATAAAGTGGGCGTGTCTATCGTGATCCTCATCGATGTTGTTGTTATTGGTATAATGGCAGGTGAGTATGGACATCTTATCGTAGATCATTGTATTGATAAAGTAGGTAAGTCAGTCACGGCATATTGGCTAAATGGCGAGTATAGCTTTGTCATTAAATCTAAAGTTGGTTTGTGTCGAAGAGATCATCGTATGCCATTTGCATTGTCATGTTGAACTGATAGGTATATTTTTAGTTGCTTGGTGTGTGTCACGCTGATATCATGATCACATAAATCTCTTTTTGTAGTTGCTGTTCTCAAGGTCATTTGGCAGACATTAAAGGATAAATGCTGTAGGGCTGCTAATGAAGATAACTGCAGCTGTGGTCATTGCTGCAAAGCATGCCTTGAGTGCTGTCGAAGCCTACTGTTGCCTTTTAAGACTGAAAATTACAATTTCACGCATGTCGACCATGAGACCCGTGACGAACTTCTGCAGCATGCCATAAATGATTGAAAGAATGACATTTGGGATAACCTGTACACCCTGTACACCAAGACAAAGTCCCGTTTCTCCAGAAAATATAGTTTTAAATCTTTGTACAATTGAAAATACCGCTTCAAACAGGCATTTTATCAAAGTAGATCAGTTTCTAACTGTTTAAAAAAGGTTTTAAGTGTTAACCCAAAACGAAAATTGCGATGAAAACTCATACGAAAGTCTAGTTTTTGGCACTTTTTGCCATTATTACTCATTATTGAAAAAAATTCCTCTTAGTACTTACAATCGTCTAAAGTGTGTTTCATTTTGTCGTCCGATGCTTTTTAGACAGCCGTCTTTTAGCTGTTTATTTGGGTGATGAAAATGAAGGAGGGCTTTTCCCGTAATTCACACTTTTGGCGCAAGCCTTCACCAAAACGTTGGGGCATAGTTCTCGAATTTCCCTAAAAATGTGCTGGCTTTAAATGAACTATTTACGTTTTTTGTTAAGTTAGTTCTCTGAATACAAGTAAGAAATCATTTTTCTAGCTTGATTGAAGCTTTTCTTACTGCTTTTAAGAGAGCAAACTATAGAAATCTACCTAAATTTAATCTTTTAAGTCAGTGAATTTGTATGGGAATCCGAGAACAGTGTCCAAGCTTTTTGGTGACCGTTACACAATCCAAGCTAGCGCCAAAAAGGTGAATTCGCGGGGCCATATTACTAGATTATGATTGGTAGTAAGCAATAAAATTTCATAAATAGTTCTATATTCAATTGGCAACCACTACTAGTTGTGCACTAACTATTACATAATTAAGTTACATARTTTTAGTGCACAGAATCGAGTTTTCACCACCCCATAAAAAAAAACCCAGCTAAAAGATAGCCTAAAACGCATCACCCATGCAATCCACGAATCTGGGAATCATGGTCGATGAACTTATATAAAGTCTCATCCTCATTAGTATTCTTTATATAAAAAATATTAATGAAGAGGACTTTATGGGGTTTACAGGTCCATGCACGTGACGTGTATGGTCGCTCCAATTGGTTCAAATGCTCATTAATTATTAATGAGTTTTGAACTTGAAATAAGTTTAGGCCCCGTCCACACGTATCCGGAAATTTTTCTATCCGCACAATCTTTTTTCATTGGAAACAATTGCCAATACGTTTGGAATATTTGCTCTTTTCGGTCTTTTTCCTCTCTTTCCAAATCAAAGGTTGTTCTTAATAGTAAAGTTATATAGCACAAGTAAACTGCGTGACAAAAAAATCTTCTGTTCTTTCGCTAACTACCGTAGTTAGCGTGTTTTCGAGKCTACGAAACCTAAGAAACCATAAGAGGCGAATGTATAGGCCAACAGATAGTATGAGCTTATAAAATCAGCAAAAATACGGTTCTAAATTAATAAAAAAAAATTTGCGGACACGTGTGGACAGGGCCTTAATGTCAGAGGATTTTCTCATCACCCCCCGGCACTTTAACCAAAACGACATCTTGTTTTTCTTGTATTTTTCTAGCTTTGCTAAAGTAAGTACCGAGCCTGGGATATCTTTGCAAGTTAGCTAAAAGATATAAGGCAATGTCAGAAGAAAACAGTCATTATTTAAAGACTGAAAGCATATTATTGTTTCAGTTAACTTACCTTATCGCATGTATAACTTGGATCAGCTGTAGACTACGTAGAGAAATTTGGAACATTCACAAATCTAAGTAAAAGCTGTAATACTTTTAATTTTCTTTAACTATGGGCTAAATACACCTGCAGGACGTGAAGCGCTGAGTTACAAGTGGCGGGAAATATACACACCTATTCAGAAATCGTTGTCGCACCAAAAGCCTCAAGCAACAAGCCAAGACCGCAGAGAACATTTCCATTTATTGACTTCACAAATTGCTCCAAGCAAGGCTGCTTGAGATGATAATTGGTGGAGAGCTATAACCACTTGCGTGAACTATGAATAAATCAATTATAATTAAAAGTACCGACGTTCTTTGGAGCCTTGGCTTGTTACTTGAGCCTCTTGGTACGACACCGATTTCCGAAATAGGTGTATAAAAATAGGCGCTCAATAAGCGCATGTGGCTACTGCCATAAGAAATAATTGTTATATAGGAATTAAATTAACATTGGTAATGACAAATGTATGTTTTGTTTTATATGTTTGTGTATGTTGTAAGATATTCAATTTTCACATAACAGAATCAAAAAAATTACAATAAATCCATTGCAGTAAGTTAAAGTTTGTACCTAAAAAAGTGGTATGTGCAATCGAATCTTAAAAAAGTCTTTTTGAACATTTTCTGCGTGCGAAATCTTTTATCGCTTTCTTTTGCTTTTTCTCTTACTGAACAACTTCATTCAAAGCGCGCGTAAAATAATTGGCTGATTGATGACGTATTGCACGCTCTCGTATCCAGTATCTTCGTGTATTATAATTTTTCTCTAATTTATATAATTAACTGTATAAATTTTGCGTTTTAGACATAGAATATCGTTCAACTTTTAAGACTAGCTTTTATTTTACTTAGAATTTGGCATGGACAGTAAGTTATTTGTTATGATTTAGATTGCATTCAGGTATCCTAACGTTTGTGACGAGCATTTGGTCAAATTTTTGGTCAACATGCTTATTTGCGGGTTAGGAATAATAAAACTATCATTATCATTTGAAAGGTTTTTGATCATAGGGATCGAAAAGGAGAGAGAAAGATGGAGAGAAAGAAAGAGAAGGTAATGCGCATACAATCATTTTTGTATAAATTGATTAAGAAATAATAATTGTTATACTTTAGATTTCACTCGGTATTTAAGACAAGCTGTGCATTGGATGTTTCAGCCTTTTATCTCAAAGAATGTCTCACCATATATAATCGATTCATTCATCCATTACCAGGTTACATGGAAGGTTTGTGTGTCATAGAATCACCAATCCATTACAGGAAAAACATCAAATTACAACAGCGTTCAGATAAGTCTTCCAGTGAAAGTTGTCACATTCTATGATGGTTGACCTGCTTTTACCCTTCTTCGTTAGAAGCCAAGGTACTTGTATGACTCAATGTCAATATTATTAACTAAATATTCGCATTGTGGACTGATGACATAAAAAAAATGCACGCGCGTACTGTCTGCAGTCATAAAGAACGCACGGATAGGTAGAACAGGAGAAAAGAAAACTTCTCGAGTGTTCTTCCAATCCCCAAGTGCTTTTAAATTCCACACAGCACGGCAAGCAAGTTTTTTTATTTCTCTTATAATATGTAAAGTGTGCGTGCGTGCTGTGTGCTCTCACAAACCACACGCTCCCAACAATTCAGAATGCGAGATTTATAAGAGTTATTTTATAATGAGTATTAATGATAACATTTCTAAGTTCGATGTTGAGCTTTTGCGCATGTCTATTTTTTCAAGAAAGTTTTCAAAACACCTCCCACACGGACTAAGGAAGCATTAGGAAGGTAGTTACCAGACAGACTCAGCACACAGTACCCGGAAACGGTGAGATTGACGTTAGACAGTTTTGGGTAAGGTCGGTAAGGAAGGTAAAAAGGACGCTGCTAGGAGGTTTGAGGGAGTTAGGTGCATTGAAAGCTAGCATAATGGTTGAGGTAAGCTTGTCAAAGGATGAAGTGACCACGACAGCAATGCTGCGGTCAAAGTCACTGATTATATTAGATTCAACGAACCTGGATAGGTCACTTAGTAGCGCCCTGGAAGCAATTATGGAGTCTTTATCAAACTACACGAGAGAAGGATCAGGTTGGATAGTAGAAGAAGTGGAAGGATTGGACGTCAGCATGGCAAGGTACGTACCCATACGAGGAGGTAGTTACGTACCGCTGCCCACGTGGATAGAAAGGAAAAAAGCCATAGTTAACGTAAATAATGATGATAACCTATGTTTCATGTGGGCAATACGATCCGCGTTGTATCCAGCAGATAAGGATCCCTGTAGGACAAGCAAGTACCCAACGGATGACTTAGAATGGGATGGAGTGGAGTTTCCTATGCAGTTGATAGACATTCCAATATTTGAGCAGGACAATAACTTAGCTATTAACGTTTACGGTGTTAGGGATCAAACGATAGTACCACTGATGTTGTCAAAGAACAAGAAAGAAAGGATACATTTGTTTTACTACGGCGGGCATTATTCCTGGGTTAAACATGTTAGCAGACTGTTTTACAGATACACGAAGCATAAAGGTAGGAAGTACTTCTGCGATTGCTGTTTTTTATCATTTACCAGCGTTAAGGCTTTAAAGGAACATGACGAGATATGTCGTGGAGTGGAGGAGGTAGCACAGAGGATACAGATGCCCACGGATAAGAATTTATCATATTCAGACCACCAAAAGCAGGCGCGGGTACCTTACGTGATATACGCAGACTTTGAAGCGTTGATAACCAAAGAAGAGCAGAAAAGTGGTGCTACGAACAAGCTAGGATTACATGAGATTTGCTCATTTGGTTACATAGTTGTTAGATCTGATGGAAAGGCTGATCCTCCTGTAACATACCGTGGTAAAGACGCAGCTAAGAAATTTCTAGAAGCATTGCGTGAAGAGGAGGAAGAAATAAGAGAGCAGTTAAAGCGACCAAAGAAGATGGTATTCACGAAGGAGAACCAGGAAGCGTTCGCTAAAGCAAAGAGATGTCACGTCTGCAGGGAACCAATGGATCTGAAGTGAAGTGCATACCTAATAATAAAGAAAGGTACATGTCCGTAACTGTGGGTAAGCTGAAGTTCTTAGATTCGCAGCAGTTCATGGCAGACTCCTTAGCCAACTTAGTCAGATACAACACTTAGTTTCCAATTTCCAGTCAATACGGTGCGGAAAGGAAGGGGGTTTACCCATACGAATACATGAGCAGCTGGAAGAAGTTTAAAGAACCTCTACCTCCAAAAGAAGCATTCTACAGCACTTTGGCAGAAACCGGTTTAAAAGACGAAGAATACCAGCATGCGTTAGACGTGTGGAAGAAGCACTCATGCAAAGACATGGGAGACTACCACGAAATTTACCTTAGGTCAGACGTAGTACTGTTAGCAGACGTCTTCCAAAGCTTCCGGAAGATGGCTATGGAATACTATGGATTGGACCCAGCTAACTTCTACACGGCTCCGGGACTCAGTTGGAGCGCTTTGCTAAAGAAGACGAACGCGCAATTAGATCTGCTAACGGAATACGACATGTTCAGATTCATGGAAGATGGTATTCGTGGTGGTGTCTGCGGCCCAAGCAGGCGCTACGCAAGAGCGAACAACCCCGCAGTAACGCACGACCCCGACAAGCCCACTTCGTACATACTTTACTTAGACGCTAATAACCTTTATGGTTGGGCAATGTCGCAATACTTACCAGTTCGCGATTTTAAGTGGGACGAAGTGCGTTCGAAAGACTTTTACATGAAAGTAGGTAAGGAGGACGACAAAGGTTACATTTTGGAAGTAGACCTTGAATATCCCCCGAACTTACATGATTCACACGATGAGTTTGCATTAGCGCCAGAAGCCATAGAGATACCTTTTGAACGCTTAAGCCCGCTGCAGAAAGAAATGTGCCCCAGCTACAAACCATACAGAAAGCTTACCATGAATCTGATGAATAAGGAGAAGTACGTAGTGCATTACAGAAATTTACAGTTCTACATCAAACATGGTATGAAGATAACGAAAATCCACAGGGTTTTGAAGTTTACTCAGGAGCCTTGGATGCGCAGCTATATCGACTTTAACACCCAAGAGAGAACGCAGGCTAAGAACGACTTCGAGAAGAACCGGTTTAAGCTGATGAACAATAGCGTGTTTGGGAAGACCATGGAGAACATCCGTAAGAGGGTAAGCATAAAGATAGCCAGCACAAAAGAAGAAGCCGAGGCTTACGTGTCGCAACCGGGTTTCGTCAGATACGTAGAGATGTTGAACTTCTACGTGATTCACATGAAGAAGGCGAATTTATTCTTGAACAAACCTGTATACACGGGGATTACCGTGTTGGATTTGTCTAAGTTGCTCATGTACGAGTTTTACTACGATAAGTTAAAACCAAAGTATGGTAACAAATGCCGACTGCTGTACACGGACACAGACTCTTTAATACTAGAAGTGATCACGGAAGACGTCTATAAGGACTTCCTGCCTGACATCGATGAGTACGATACCAGTGAATATCCCAAAGACCACTTCCTTTACTCCGCGAAGAATAAAAAGGTGATAGGTAAGATGAAAGATAAAATGGAGGGAAAACCCATAGTAGAGTATGTAGGACTTAAACCAAAGATGTACAGCGTGTTAAAGCTAGACGGAGTAGATAAGAAAGCTAAAGGCGTAAAAAGGTACGTGGTTGAGAAGGACATAACGCACGACTCATATCTGAAGGTCTTAAAGACCAGAAATGAGCAACGACACAAGATGAACAGCATACGCAGCTATGGTCATCAGCTGCATAACGTCACCCAAGAGAAGGTGTCTTTATCAGCATTTGATGGTAAAAGGTGGATGTGTAATGATGGTATCCACACCATAGCGTTTGGGCATTACACAATAAGCAGTTCTTCTTTGACGAACCCACGCGTGGGACCATCATGAAGATGATACAAGATGGGCTGACCCTTCTTAGCTATTACACTTTGGATCTGGTAAGTTTCCAAAGACCAATTAGGATCCGTAGCTCTTTTGGATCCTCCTTCTAATTCACCCGGCTCATAGAGATGTCGAACCGTGATATCGCCTATTCTTTTTTCCTGGGGGAAGACCGCCCTTGAACGTCTGACGTAACACTTGTGTTCCGCGTGTTTCTTTTTTATAGCATCCTTGTTCAAGGCCGCGATGACCTGGGGGAGTCTCTAAGTCCATTCCCTGTTGCGTTTGGAGGGATCTTCCAGCTCTTTYCAATACTGGTATCCAAAGAGACGCTCGGCCAGGGTCTTATTGAATCTTTCGACGATGTTCTGACCCCTGTGGTACTCTGCTTCGGCTCTCCTAATCTTGGTGCTGTGGTCTTTCAGGGTCTTGGTAACCACGCCCATGAACTCTGTCCCCTCATCCACTCGCAGCAGCTTAGGCCATTTCAAAACGCGCTTATAAATCCTAC
>NW_022261770.1:4448-18915 GCF_009602425.1 Actinia tenebrosa | reverse complement strand
TATATAATAAACAGAATATTACAAGGCCGCTTGGAGATACGAATTTTATCTTCTCGTGTTCAATTTGGATTTGACAATTTTAAAATAGTTTTCCATGTTAGATACTCTGATCTAAACACGCGAGATGTTGAGAGAACACGAGAGAAGCGTAGCAAACCACGCCGCGTAGCGGAGTGGTTTGCAGCTTCTCGAGTGTTCTCTCAACATCCCAAATCTTTTTAAACCTCATTATCCTTTAATAAGGAAATATGAAAAAGATATTCACAATGTTTGACAAAATTGGAGAAAACACGGAGAAAAGGGAGATAAGTTAAGTAGATTGTCAAGCGTTCAAGAAGCGCGTAAAGAATTCGCTTGAAAAAGTCCAATAAATATTGTTCTCTTAACGTTTATTTTTCAAAAGTAATCTTTATATTTTCGATGGCACAAGAGGTAAACGACCCACGAAAAAATTTATATCGGAAAAAGAGAAGAGTGAAAAACTTTTTAAAAAAAATATGATGACATGAGCATTTTAGATACTCTCATCTAAAATGGCTTTTCGACCAATCAGAGCGCGCGTTAGAACTCAGTTATTTTAAAAATACAACTTCATCAAATTTATCTTTAGTTTTTTTGACTTAAGCTTATAAGTCAACAAATTGTTTCGCATTCCCCCCCCTCCCCTCCCAAAAGAAAAAACCACTAAACAGGCCAAGTCTATTTAAAGATCTTACTTACATTTTTAAAGCAAATCGAATTCTGTTGAATGTTGATAACAAAAGTTCAACTGACAAATTTCAAAGAAGCCTTTGTTCATTCAACTCGATTTTTTCTCCAATGTTTTTGAAGTCGTATAAATTCATTTTACAAGCAATCTAAAACATAAGCAGCAGCTTTCTCTTCAAAGTAATTATCCTAGTACTTTTGTCCAGTTTTTCTTCTTGATTTGGTCCATCGAACTATCTTTACTTTAAAGCTTACATTTCTTTCGAAAAGTAGCCATATTAACAATCTTCAACCAGCTTTTGTTTTCGTGAATCCATCTCGTCTGGTATATTTTGTATATACACATGAAAAATGACCAACGACCAATGAAAATCAACCAATCAGAGCGCGCGTTAGAACTTAGTTATTTTTAAAATCTCATCAACACCATCAACATACCATCAACACTCGAAGATAAAATTCGTATCTTCGCGCGCTCATGTAATATGAATCTATGTAATATGAACGCGGTAGCCGGAAATATTGCTGGAACTGCTAAAATGTAAGCATTAGCTATGTGTTATATTATAGTGTACGAATAATTGATGGTTTTCACGACGGCCATGTTGAAAGAACTTAACAAAAGAATTGTCAACGAATTCTTTTGTTATATCCTCCAACATGGCCGTCGTGTCTTTTGTTATTTAATTCTCTTTGGAATGGTTGAAAACCATCAATAATGGGCATCAAAAAATCGAAAACCCAATCGTTTTCGCTTAATAATATCAGCTGAATACACGTGTGGCATTTCTTCTCCCCCCAATTTTTTGCTGTGTACATGATAGCACAGGTAGCCCAAGCTTGGTTTCTGTGGTGTCCTATTAAAAAATTTCTTACTGGTGGGTGAAAAAATCTTAAAACGGGCTAAATTCAAAAAATAACCACGCAGAGCCAAAGAAGTGCTATTTCTCAATGATCGGGTGAAATTTCGAGGCTTTAGTTCACGTTTCAATGATTTTATTGAAATTTTTGATGAATCTCCATACATTTCCTTATAATAGGACACCACAGAAACCAAGCTTGGGCTACCTGTGATGATAGTTACTCCGTATTTCTCTCATAATAGCTTGACTCTTCATAGTTTCCTTGGTTAGTCTATGTTTTGAAATTAATAAACATTTTCTAAAAGAAAATTTTATTTACGAGTGAGCTAGAAGTTGAAATACGATCGTTCTCAAACGAAGGTCAAAAAAATACACGCGTTTTAAAAATCTATTTTCATAATTTTATTAATAGTCTTATTTAACAGATCAAAAACAGTTTTCCGTGTTTGATACTCTGATCAAAACACGCGGGTTGTTGGGAGAATACGAGAGGAGCGTAGGAAACCACGACGCGTAGCGGAGTGGTTTGCAGCTTCTCGAGTGTTCTCTCAACATCCCAAGTGTTTTGATCAGAGTATCAAACACACAAAACTGTTTTTGATTTGTTTTATGAAATAACAAACGCGCGAAAAGATCGATAAAAAGCAAAGTCTAAGTAAATTCTCCCTACATGCCGTCTTATTCAAACTGACCAATGAGCGCGCGCGATAGATTAAAAATGACGATAGCGTGTTTTGATACTCTCATCAAACATGGTTTTCGACCAATCATAGCGCGCGTAGTATCCCAATTATTTTATAAAACAAAATCAARACTCATATAAACTTATATGTACCTGGTATTTATTTGTAGTGGCTTTCATAGCCAAAATACTTTTAAAATATAGCATCAAGTGATCAGAATCGGGCCCGGGGGGGAGGGGGGTACTCCCCTATATTTGCTTTACGGGTATGTGCCGCCCTATAGGGTATGGTTTTTCGGCTATTGGGGTCTGTGGTAGGGTATCTTTTTTTGAAATTTTCTCTGGGATAGGGTATCATTTTTGTCTGGGATAGGGTTACGATTTGGTCGTTTTAGTCTGGGATAGGGTTAACGATTTGGTCGTTTTGTTGGGCGAATAGGCTACGCTTTCTGCCGGCACAAAAACAATAAAAACGTTAGTAAATATTGATTGCAATCTATTGACTAACCGGGTTTTTTCTGGGATAGGGTGTACAATTCTTAGTTATAGTCTGAAACTATTGTGAGGCTCGTAGTTCTTTAACACGACTAGTTATCTCTTAGAGCTGATCTTCGATTACACAAAGTACTGCTTTGGATACTGAATCAAAGCATGGATGGTCAACCAAAATAATCTATTACCATTGAAATTTGAAAATTCTTAGAAATTCTCATTTATTCGAAGTCCTCACATTGTTTACATTTCAGTAAATTAATATTTCTAGTTCGGCGGCCGTCTATAATTAAAGCAGTCAGCTAGCTCCGCCCTCTCTTAATCACTTGGCAACATAGTGACATTGACTGACAGTTGCCACGTGCTAATTGATCGGACCGTAGACCGGAACCCTTTAGCAGAAGCCCGCAAAGGTCTCTTGAGTAAGGTTCCGAAAACTCCCGGGTACTATTGCGCAACATTTCCTCGTTTTGTAGGAGAGGAATAGACGACTTGCACTAAGAGGTCACGTGATCAAATCGTCCATTGTGGCTGGCATTTTACAGGATTTTAGCTATGCGAGAATGTAAAAAAAGATGGCGGATCGATTCGGGTAGTTTTTTGGGTGACAAAAGATAAGTTAGCGCACTAAATAACTATAAAAATCCCATTTTCTCGCAAGAAATATATTCTTAGTAGATGTCTAAAGTAGATTTTTGCTATTAACTAGCCTAGAAGAGAAAAAATATGGTATTTTTGCAATAGGATGTGAAGACCAACGAAGTGTTTAGTCTTGTTTTGCTGGCTTCATGACCTCAAAACATACAATATATCCCTCTTCCTGGCGAATGAATAGCAAAATTCTACTTAAAATATCTATCAAAAGTATATTTTTCTTGAAAGAAAAATGCAGTTTTCAAGAATGAAGTTGAAATATACTTGAAAAGTTTCGACAAGAAGTCGTTGTTTTGAGGTCATGAAGATTGATAGCTTACGTAGTACTTTTCAAATGTTAGGAAACTGAAAAGTGTACTGCCTTAAATCAAGATTCTACATATTTGCAACAAAATCTGGAGACTTGTAAACAATATGACGTCATTATGTGCTAAATCCTTTTGAATTTCTAGAGAAATTTGAAACAAATTCAATCGTGGCATTCTCATTAATGCTAATAAACTACACATTTTTAACATTAAAATATTTTCGTGTCATATGCACTTTAAGTCCTGCTTTTTGTTCACTAAACCCGCAAAATAGTTATTACACTATTACACAGACCATAATTTAATAATTGATATGAGTGTTTTACTGGGAAATACACCACTCTTATTTTTCGTACAAATTACGTCCGGGACCTGATTAACATATTTTCCATATCTTCACTAGTGAGGATATCGATGACGTCACTTGCGATGTTTTTCGGGACTTGCTTTGATTAACTTGCGTAGTTTTTCTTTATTGATTTGCATATACACCTACTTGCAAGAACGTTGTCATACGATAATAGAACATTAGTAATTTAGTGAGAAAGGAATACATTAAAAGACAAAAGAACAAGTTCAGCTTAAGTGATCTTCTTTTGTTTTTTAATATAATTCCTATCCCACTAAATCACTAATGTTCTATTTTCGTCAATCTCGTACCCAGAGCCTACGTTTCTTCTGGCCTGCGGCGAAGAACGAGGGCTCTGGCATAATCCATTTTTTGAGACCAGGATTTCTTGGACTTCCAGTATAAGAGCGCATGCGTTCAAAGACTTGCCAACAATAAAAAAAATAGGTTCCCGATTTCTAATTTTTAATTTGATCGGAATTAAACACAGAACTCTGTTTTGAAGCATCATTTTCATTGATTATATTTCATTTCCGGAAAAATGCGCATGCGTCAAAAATGGATTATGCCAGAGCACTCGTTCTTCACCGCAGGCCAGAAGAAGCGCAGGCTCTGGGTACGAGATTGTATTTTCGTATGACAACGTTCTTGGTAGTCTACCTCGCATCCGTCTTTAGTGTAAGACGGATGCGAGGGAGACTACGTTCTTGCAAGTAGGTGTATAATAAGAAAAGAATATAACACGTTGGCTTGAAGATATGATGTTTATCTTCTTCTTTTTCTTCAACAGATATACTAGACTATAAACCTTTTTCATTCTTTTTCTTGCCGGGGTCAGCCTCAAAACTTCTGTTTATGGAATAATTAGTAGCAATTAAAGGGGGGCTAGCACGAAAATCTTCGGTCATTTAATTCGGCTGAAACTTCAATGGAATAATCTTTAAGGGTTTCATAAGGCCACTGGTTAAAGTTTTTTTTATTATATTCCAATAGGAAGTATTATTTACGAATTTTTATAGGTGTCTGTGACGTCATACACTCAACACTAAACATAGCTCCATACATTTCTTTGTGAATAACTTGAGTTGAGTGTATGACGCTACATTCTCCTATAAAAATTCGCAAAAGTATAATACTTCCCATACGAAAATCAGACAATCAATTGGCTTGTTGTTAAGTGGGTTTTTTGCTGCCATCAATCAAAAATATGAAAGGTACCGCTAATTAGTTTTGTTAGACGGTAGCAAAAAAAACCATTTCTCAATAAGCCATTTGAATTGAACAAGCATTTTTCCCGTCAACTTTCATGTAAGACATTCTAGTAAAATAATGATGCTGTTTATATGTAATCATGGGCTGTAGGAGAATATTTGGTTGAACCAAATATTCTCCTACAGCCCATGATTACATATAAAAAGCATCATTATTTTACTAGAATGTCTTACATGAAAGTTGTATTAAATTTGTTTTCTTATTATGGCCAGCATTTAGTACTACTAGCTGTACGACAAAATAGCGGACCTCGGCCCGCGCGAGCGGAGCACCATACTTAAGGTAATTCCCTTGTTTTGCATTTTTCTGCGCATGCAATTAAAAGCATGGAACTAGCAAAATTTACGCGTCGTGGTTCCCTACGCTCATCTCGTGTTCTCTCAACATCCCGCGTGTTTGATCAGAGTATCAAACACGGAAAACTGTTTTTGATCTGTTAATTATAAAATAATTGGGATACTTCGCGCGCTATGATTGGACAAAAAGCATGTTTGATGAGAGTATCAAAACACGCTATCGTCATTTTAGCGCGCGCGAGTATTGCAACTGTCAGATTTTAATCTATCGCGCGCTCACTGGTGAGTTTGAATAAGACGGCACGTAGCTAGGGAGGATTTACTTATACTTGGCTTTTTTTCGATCTTTTCGCGCGTTTGTTATTTTATAATACAAATCAAAAACAGTTTTCCGTGTTTGATACTCTGATCAAAACACGCGGGATGTTGGGAGAACACTCGAGATCTTTTAAATCAAAACAGTCGGAAACTGACACTTTTCCGAGTGGTGACTCGGGCAAGTCAGATAAAAATCGCAATTTCTCTACTCAAAAAAAGAAAGAAAAAAAAAGAGGAAAATTTGGTTTTAAACATGTTTCTTATTTAGTTTCCGAAAGAAATATGCCTAAATTTCGTTAGTTCCATGCTTTTAGTTGCATGCGCAGAAAAATGCGCAGTGCTAAACAAGGGAATTACTCGCGCGGGCCGAGCTCCTCTACTATTTTGTCGTACAGCTAGTAATACTAAATGCTGGCCATAATAAGAAAGCAAATTTAATACAACTTTCATGTGAGACATTCTAGTAAAATAATGATGCTTTTTATATGTAATCATGGGCTGTAGGAGAATATTTGGTTTGTGACGGGTAAAATGCTTGATAGCAGACCAAACTAAATCACTAATTACTCACTTGGAACTTTCTATCCATATTTTATTGATTGTAAGATGAAAAAACATGAATTCCATAGTCTTTTTACTACCTTTTCCTTCGATAAAACTCGCCATCTTTGTTATTGCTGAGCGTGCAATAGCTTATTCTCGACTTTCACATCCCCATAGTCCTTTGCGTCTTTGGGGGGTAAACAGAGGGTAAAAACCCACTTATTTTAAGCCTGATCAGACAATGTTGAAAAAACCTTGTTTGGTATCCAAAGATAAAATGAAGAAGTAAAAAACAGAAAAAGGTAGAAGCTTGAAGACGTTTAAGGTAAATTTTAAACATTTTTTCGTAAGTCAATACATTTTCTGTAAGACCAAAACTTTTCATGATCTGTACACGCAAAAATAACTTGGAATAAACTGATAATCAGTATTGTACAGATAAAAGCAGGTATAGTATAAATTCAATTAAGCAATCTTTCAATTTATGACAGTTTTTTGATTGGTTACCCCCCAACACGCAAGGCATTATGGGGATGTGAAAGTCGAGAATTAGGAAAGACCGCAGAAAGACACAGGGAGCCCATTTTCTGATGTATTCTGCTTTACTAAATAATAAGAGAGTAAGCCCAAAGTACAAATTTCATCGTATTAACCTTGATGCCAGATGATGACGTGCCATCTCCATAAAAGGAAACTAACCTGTCCCCTTCATCTATATAAGGAAACTACCCTGTCCCCTTCATCTAAATAAGGAAAGCATTGTTCGTTTGTTTTCAAAATTATTCGAGGGGTTCACCTGAACATACTGAATTGTTCGCTTGTTCTATGGATTATTTTCGAGGGATTTTTCCTATTTATTAATTGTAAATGTACTAATCTCACTATCTGAAGAACATGAACGAATTGAATCTCCCGTCATAAGCCATTCCTATGGATAGAATGCAGCCGTTGAGCGTCTAGGTTTAAGTATTTATAAACACGCATCGCCGTTTAAAAAATATTTTGATTCAAAATGGTTCGAGTTACTATGAAACCTCTTATTTTGGATGCTTCTTACAGCTATGCAGAGTTCATTAGGATCCAATTGCATAGCAGTGTTTGCTGAGTTGAGCCTTCTATATTTTGAATACAGTAAACAAATGATGTTAGCGCCGATGTTAGCTCGCCATCTTTTAATTCATGCACTAAAACATTCTTTTAAAGTGCTCAGCAGTAAACACGTTTAATTCTTTCTAAGAAGAACGTTTTATTGACAGCGATTCAAGTAATAATATAAGTTAAAAAGCACTACTTGCATTGGGATTAAGAACGACAACGACGAGAACAGTCTCGATTGAAAAATTGTCAAGAAAAACAAGAACAGTTGATTGTTGTTTTCAAAGGAGTTCGCAAAATTTCGAACTTTGGAAACTTTGGGAACTTTCGAAAAAGTTCGAATTTTGGACCCGTAAAACTGAAACGAGTTCGTATGATGACGAAACAACTGGCATCGAGTTCAAAGCAATTCAAAGTGATCACGTGGAACATAATCCATGCATCTCATTGGTTGAGAAAGGTTGGCAACGCCAACTTTGTGCCTACCCTCTTAATTTTTAGTAAAAAGATAATACAACTGGGCTCCCTGTTTTAATGACGTATTTGCGGTTTTTCATAATAAAATATAGCGGGCTCATTAGAAGGATAAATATGGCGGTTAGAATCGAAGAAACCCCTATTAAAGGAGGTCAAACGACCATTTAATCCATGTTTATTTATCGAAGACTAACGTAACAATCAATAAAACAAGGATAGACAGATCCAAGAGGGTAATTAGTGATTTATTCGGTCTACTAACAAGCATTTGCCCCGTCACAAACCAAATATTCTCCTACAGCCCGTGAGGCAATGAATCCGTAATATATGTTAGTTGCATTTAATCGCAGTTTTGCATTTTCTGCAAACTCAGACATTCAATAACAACAAGCCAATTGAATGTCTGAGATCTCCCTCCGGCCCACCAACCCTAACGAAAAATGAATGCTCACTTATCTGCAAAATTAAAGGGGACTAGCATGAAAATCATCCAAATATTAATTCAGCTGAAACTTTACTGGAATAACCCTTAAAGGTCTAATCACTGGTTAAAGTTTTTTCCTGATTTTCGGATGGGAAATACAATATTTTTGCGAATTTTTATAGGAGAATGTAACGTCATACACTCAACTCAAGTTATTTACAAAGAAATATATGGAGCTATGTTTAGTGTTGAGTGTATGACGTCACGGACACCTATAAAAATTCGTAAATAATACTTTACATTGGACTATAAAGAAAAGACCTTTAAGAAAAAAAAAAAAAAAGAAATCCTTAAAGATTATTCCATTGAAGTTTCAGCGGAATTAAATGTCCGAAGATTTTCGTGCTATTCCCCCTTTAATTTCTACAAATTATTCCATGAACAGAACTTTTGAGGCTGACCCCGGGAAGAAAAGAATGAAAAAGGTTTATAGTCTAGTATATCTGTTGAAGAAAAAGAAGATAAACTTCATATCTTCAAGCCAACGTGTTATATTCTTTTCTTATTATATACGCAAATCCATAAAGAAAAACTATGCAAGTTAATCAAAACAGATCCAGAAAAACATCGCAAGTGACGTCATCAATATCCTCACTAGTGAAGATATGGAAAATATGTTACGCAGGTCCCGTATGTAGTTTGTACGAAAAATACGAGTGGTGTGTTTCCCAGTAAAACACTAGCTCATATCAATTATTAAATTATGGTCTGTGTAATAGTGTAATAACTATTTTGCGGGTTTAGTGAATAAGAAGCAGGGCTTAAAGTGCATATGACACGAAAATATTTTAATGTTAAAAATGTTTAGTTTATTGGCATTAATGGCAATGTCACGATTGAATTTGTTTCAAATTTCTCTAGAAATTCAAGAAGATTTAGCACATAGTGACGTCATTTTGTTTACAAGTCTCCAGATTTTGTTGCAAATATGTAGAATCTTAATTTAAGGCAGTGCACTTTTCAGTTTCCTAACATTTGAAGAGTACTAAGTAAGCTATCAAATGAAGCTGAATAGAATATGCCTTTTGTTGTTATTTTATACGAATTACAATTTATATTTGATGCATTACTGCCGAATCTAGAGTACGTGTCAACAAAATGACGTCACAAATTGGGCCTAACATATCTCAAGAAATAAGCTTTTGAAACAAATTCCATTACAATATATTCATTACGACTAACAAACTCTACATTTTGAACGATGAATCGTTTTCGTGTCATATACACTTTAAAATAATGGCCAATTAATCGCCGGTCATGGTCACAGACCAAGCTTGTTATTATGAGTGCATGTCAGTAAAAATCGAACAAAATTCGCAAAAAACGGACACAGTCAAAAAATCTATTTTGCTCATATTTCGTGGATTGCTAGAGCTAGGAATCGAATAGAAGCAAATCAATTTTTTGCCTAATTTCGTGCCAAATAGAATCAATATACATATAAATATATTTTGCCTGATTTCGGAATTCGATCGCAGCGACAATTAGCCTGTTTTGACTCGAGCGGATTTTCGACGATTTTTCTCGTTGAATAAGATGTTTCGAAAAACTAACCTCATTTGCTTCTATTTGGTATCTAGCACTAGCAATCCACAAAATATGAGCAAAGTCGATTTTTCAACTCGTGGATGCGCGAAGCGTATAAATGAGTTATTGTGAGGGGTCTGAATATGCAAATATGTCACTCGCTTACTAATAATTACTGATCTTATCAAAATCCATTGTTTTCAGTCTGCATTATCCCAACGAATGCATAGAGGAAAATCAGACATATTTAGTTCATTCGTTATTGGCTTTGTTTCTATGATAAACGAGCTAGAAAGAAAACAATTGGATTTTGATAAGAAAAATAATTATACTAGATAATCACTTCGGCACGCAGCATTCGTAGGTATAATGCAGGCAGCTTCGGGCTACGCTGCGTGTAATGCTGCGTGCCTCAGTAATTATCTATTAAATATGTAAGTGGGTCATCTGATTACGAACGTTACACGACACTAACAAGTACAAAGCTTTATAGCTGGTTACCTGTGATAAACCGCTCATAAAATAGTATATAATCCATCCTGCTTACTTATCAGCATTAAGATATGGGAAAATCACCCCTGTCCTCGCCTCCTTGTTACTTGCTTATTCGGTTTATCTAACATCCTACCTACTCCATACCACTATATTAACCCACTTCTCAACTTCAATTTCTCCTCGACAAACGCCATTACCCCAACCTCATTAGAAAGCAATATCCGCCCTTACACCAATTTAACACCCACTCTTCCATCCCTACACATGTTTAAAGGTAGTGAGAGAGAGCTTCCCTGAGCATCGCATTAGGAGCTGCAGTCCTTCCTTCCGGGCTTGGATTACCATCAGCTCTAATAAATTTCATTTTTGTGACTCTCTCCTCAATAAACAAACGGGGTTGAGATTCCAACCCAAGCCCAAGGAAGATGGTCAACAAGAGCTCGCTAATCCGGGCTCAAGGGTATGCCCTGTAGGACAAGACGCTTGAGTGGTCATTTCCCTGCACCCAGTAACAATAAACTAAAGACAACAAGGACAAACGTTGAAAATATACTTTAATACTCTTCAACTATTACATTCCATTTTATAGTATTATTTTCAACAAATCCCAACGATAGCATTTGTCTTGACTATCGTTTTTAGCATTTGGATTACTAGGGCGGAAATGGGCAATATGTCCCTCATCGTTACAAATGAAGCACTTTCTAGGGCCTTCTATTGCGACAGTGCTGGAAAGAAGACCTCATCGTTCGCCCAACGTTTTTTTTAAAAACTTCTTTAATCACTCAGACTCAGTCTGGTTCTTCGTTTACCCGACCAGTAATCCAGTAATAACCAATCCAAATTGTTAACACACGGTAGCAATAATTCACGCAAAACAAAAGAAATGCGCTTGATTCATTCGCTTGGCACAGTTAATCGGCACGGGATGAATGAACGCTTCACCTCTAATTAGCCACTTCTCACCAACCATTATTATTTTCGATCCTTTTGTTCTCTTTTGTTTTTCGACTTGCTATTTTCTCATTGGTTTGTTTTCTCCCTACACCACTATATAAACCCCTCCATCATTCTCTTTCTCTCATTGACTCCGAGGTAGGACTAACGTCCGAAACGCCAATCTATTGTCTTTCGTATTTACGGTGATAAAATTATCTACTTCGATACATTTGTTTCAACTAAAAAACACCGACGCAGTCCAAATTTGTTCCAAAGCTAGTCGTTATCTACAAATTGTTAGCAGTCGAGCTGTCCAAGTATATAATCTTGTAACCTGACCTATCCGCACTGTAAAATTTTAAGTGAAAAGCCCGTTTTAGTATCCCGACCATTACACTTCAGCATTGCTAAATTCTTTGCCCGACCTAACAGGCTATTTAATAGAATTACATTGAAATCTTCACCCGACCCATCGGGCTATGAGCAATAAGCACTTCCTATAAACCAAGAACCAAAGTAAAGTGGTACGTGAGACGTTAAATGACAAACAGAATTTCTCTCTCTCTATCTCTCGCTCTTTTGGCTCAAGCTATCAAAAGCTTTGCATCTTATGCAAAACAAGTTCACTCACGAGTGTGAAAGTTTAAATATTAATCATCATTGCACGTAARCCGTTTGTATTAATAAGAATTTCGTCAATAAACGGCGGTTTATATTGAAAATAACGCCAACTGTCGAGTCCTAGGCAGGGTGAAAATTCTTTTTCTGCTTTGAAGAAGCGTAGTTTGTTTTGAAAGGTAACTCATGTTCATCAAAACGCCAGCCAACGCTTGGGACTTAGCTTTCAATCTCTCCAGTCCATTACCCATAATGCATCCGATATAGTTATATACTTTATAAAACTCATGAATAATTAATGAGGAAAACACAATTGAAATCATTGTCCGTGGAGGAGGTGGTATATCTGATACAAAATCGTCCTGAATTGCATAAACTTTAACTCCAATTTTCTTAGCCAAATTCAATTTTATCTTAAAAATTATAGTAGAACACTGCCACAACACGGCCACTCATATTGTATATATTACATATATTTGGTTGGATCAGATTTTCTGCATATGGCTGTATATATATATCTATCTATCCTTCATGAACTGCAGCAGCAGTATTTTGGCTTCTGACATGCCAATGATGAAGATATTCAGATGAAAAATAAAAAAGGCAAACCAAAAGCAAACCATTTCCTGTCCTTTTGTCTTTTCTGTCGGGTCCTATACGATCCTGAAAAGAGTAAGTGTTTGAATAATAACAAATTAACAATGGTTGCAAGAGGTTTTCCTACCTTGTGGTTGTGACATAAAATCATAATTGTTGTGTGAAAAAAAGGGGCCAGCAAACAACAAATAAGAGGCAGTAAAATACTCACTACTCCTTCGATGACTTGTGAAAATTCAAAAATTTCCAATTCATCAGTCTCAGATAATAAGCAATTATTGGATGAGGTTGAGCAGATAACCAAGCCTCGGTCTTGATTTGTTACGATATTATGCGATAACCGAATTCAATAATTGCTTTAGTTATACACTGAGTTATACATGTACTTAGTATAAATACACAGGTGATTATTGAAAATCTCGCGCGCTGATTGGTCGAGAAACTCAGATTATCACACGATATTCACTTCCACCGATAATCCAAAATGGAGGCCAGCAGCTTTGCTGCTGTTACCGGAAAAAATGCCTTTTATTTTTTTTTTTTTTTTCTTTTATGAAAGAATCACCTGTGTATTAATGCTAAATAAAATTATTCGCCGAAAGCTAAGTGAATGTCGGGAATAATAAACTCGACTTCTTTTCAGTTATTATTCCCCGATTCTCACTCAAATTATATAGACAAAAATTAGGAATGCCAGGATGTGGCGTAGAAAAAGTTTTTTCTCCTTTAGGTATTCGCTGAAGACTTTATAGTTCCCTTTTGTCGACCTTTTTGTATTTTTTGAATCTTTTTCTTCTAAAAGAATTTTTAGTTCTTCTTCGAAAAGCGAAGCAAAGCGCGAGGATGCCATCTTGATGGACCTCAATGCCTTTGGCAAAGCTACCACAGCGTGACCTTGAATGAACTTGACATGATACATAGGTTTTCCTACAGATAATACATTTATGATGTTGAGTTCACACGATATCAGGGATTGGTTGAGGGCTCTCGACCAATCAGAATTGAGATACTTAGTAAAATGTATAATAAATAGAGTTCATCTGCTCCTTAAAATAAATCAAAGGAAATATCTATGATAAAAATTCAAAATGTGTATGAGATAAGAGGGTGGTGTCCACATTAAAAAAAATGACAAGGTTACTTTGAATGAATTTAGCTATAGTTTAAAGTTTTCTGAAATGCTAGTTAACAAAAGTGAGGCTTTATTTTGCAAAACATATAAATGCAAAGCAAAAAAGGCATCAAAAGAAGACCTAAAGAACTCAACATGAGTTGAGAAGAAAACTGCCGTACTTCAAACTTCCTTTAGACTTTACAAGATATTCACAACCAAGATGGAAAATACTACAGCCTTACGTTTGTTTTCCAGCCTTTTATTGGGAAAAAACTCAAAATCTCTCCAGAAATGAATGAGAAGCTTTGAAAAATGAAGGCTCGCTGAGTATGGATATTTTTTCGTCACTTTTCAATGTTTTGACTGTTTGAAGCAAATAGATATGGAATAGGGGTTCTACGCCATGTGGAGCGTAGAGCCGGCGGAGCCAGACTACCACCCCTCCCCCACAATTTCCCAAGCCGGCGAAGCCAGGCCCCAGACTACCCCACAGTAGATATGAAATGGCGGTTCTGCATCCGGTGCCACCGGTGCGAACCGGTGCTCTCCCCCAGACCCTACTTTCCGGGCCGGTAACAACGGTTCTGCATCACTCGAGTGAGGTACCATTGAGGTACCATTGAGGTACCCCCCCCC
>NW_022261769.1:36732-51119 GCF_009602425.1 Actinia tenebrosa | reverse complement strand
ATAATTATATTTATTTAAATATAATGATCACAAAATTATATTTAGGAATATCTATCTGAATCTCTGGCGTACAAGAGTAGGTACAACATGTCTAGCATGGAAACTTAGCAGCTGCTCTTTTGTTTCCTTCCAAAACTGCAGCTCATCAAATTTTACCATGTCAACATTGAATTTATCATTTTTGTAAATATTACAAAATAAGAGTTAAGCCTATTAGTTAATGCCATCTGCATTTGTACTTGATTGAAAAATTTATGCTTTTTYTTCAGAACAATTTGACCTTTATCTAATTTAAATCCAAAGTTGCTATCTTTCTCTCTTGCAGTAACCGCAGCAAGTGGTGGTAGATCTCTGCTTGCAGATAGACATTTCACCTCTACGACCACTTCTTCTCCATCTATGGTTGCTAGCCTATCTGGTGTAGCAGCTAGTACACCTGTTTCTTCTTCAATAAACAGTCCACATTTACAAATACTGCAGTGGCAACCATCAGCATTTATTTGTAAATTGAATTTCTGAACTTCATTTTCGATACCATACTTAATATGTGGTGAATTAGGCCCTCTACCTGGTTTACCAACTGTTAAGATATTTTTTACAGTGGCAGCAGGGTTCCCTTTAGAACAACAACTTTTTGCAATGCTTGCTGTAATTCTGCCTTTGCTTTCTCTATACCATCTAAGACTTTCACTTTGACCTCTAGTATATTTCTCTATTCTTATTCTGTCTTCTACTGTCACCTAAGAAAGAAAATAAAATATAGCCTCCAAATATGTTCTGAAGAACAAGCATAGGTATACTATTATGAAATATAATACTAAGGTGCTGTAAATAAATTATGATCATATTAAAATAATCTATATTATCATCCATGACAATCATGTAATTTTATAAACTCTACATAAACTTCAATTCGATGAAACATTGACTAAGTTATTTTATGATCATTTAGTTATTAAAAGAATATCTATACCAAAAATAAAAAGAAGAGTGATACTATGAATGTTCTGCTTTACTTTTAATTCCTTCATAATGATTTCCTCTGGTTTTAGATTTTCACCATCCATGACACTTTCTTGTGATTGGCTTGAGCTGCTTGGGGATGTCATGAATAGCTGTTCAATAGCCATTTTATGTGGTACATCATTGATATTTTCCTTTAAGTATTTGAAATCCACTGTAGGATCTTGTACAGTATTGTGACTTGCATATTCTAGTAGAGGTCTCTGTCTTTTGACTTCCCTTCCAAATGTGTGATTTTTGATTTGGTGTTTACCTAGAAATTCCAGCATATTGCAGTATTATTATCAAAATCATTAATGTTCATAAGGCCAAACACAATAGAAAATCATGACCATGACTGAGTCTTCTTTCGGTAACACTGTATGCGTTGTTTATAAATCATCTGAGTTACRAAAAAAACGCAATTTATTAACGCTAAATCAACGACAAGTGGTTAATAGACAATGTTATGGCAGTGTTTTACACGAAAGCAGACTAGCTGCGTCTTTCTTTCGTCAAAGGTACAAGCTTCTAGTTAGTTCTCACGGAAATTAAAATATACCYATTTTTCCTGTCTTTAACAASGTTTTTTGCTTATTGCTTCTACTTTGCTAACTAGATCATTTCAGGTTCATTTTTAATACGGCTAGACGAAGTATTAGCCTTATACTATATAAATATAKTAAAGTCTTGAAAAACTCAAAACATCCCGCGAAATATCGCTCAATTCATCAACACTTACCTTTTAAGAAGCTTCACTTTTGACTCTTGCTTTCCCACTGTAAAGCCTCTGGTCTCCACGTATCGTTTGAGGTCTTCAAAGGTGTTATCTTCTAACAAAGGGCAAGGTAAAAATGCCCCTGGAACATCCTCCGGTAAAAATTTTACGAGACACTCCCCCATTTTGTTTGTTTACCCCGAGCGTATCCCATAATTCTTTGCACAAGACTTTCGTGACGTAAAAATTTCAGAAGGCTATTCAGAGTAAGAGGTTTGTTGAATATTGACTATTACTTTTATTTTTTTATTTTTCTCTTAGATTTTGTAATACTGRTCCCAACGACTTTGATGGTGTGGAGCTTAAAGATTTACCAGAGCTRGAGAAATTGTTCCAGGTTAATATTGCTGTGTATGCTTTGGAGCCATCGAGACCTGAAGGAGAAGAAGGTGACGAATAACCAGATTCTGCTGATGAAGAAGACCAAGCGGAAATAACCGCACGCTTAATCCGCCGGTCCCCCTGTCACTTCCCCAGTACGATGTACCTTAATCTGTACCGAGACCATTTCAGTTATATCAAGAGTCTACCCCGGTACTCCAAGAGTTACCAATGTTCGCGCTGTGGAGAGTACTGGAAGCACGCTGGCATGATGAACCGTCACTAACTGACCTGTGAAGCTAAAGTGCACTACCAGTTTCCTGGGGGTAGCTACAAGACTCCCAAGACCATATTTGACCTTTTAGAAGATGAAGGTATTATCATCCCAGTAGACCTCCGCTTCTTTCCGTACCGCGCCACCTATGACTTCGAGTGTTTACTTGACCGTGAAGACCATCCTAAAAAGTCCGAGAAACTGGAATGGGAAGCCAAGCACGTGCCGCTGAGCGTAAGTGTGTGTTCCAATGTTCCTGGGTTTGACCTACCTGAATGCTTTGTCAGTGAAGGAGATCCCAAGTCGTTAGTGAATACCATGGTGGAGTACCTTGTAACCATCAGTCAAGAAAGTAATAGGTTTGTGAAAGAACAGTTCCGTGATATATTGAGAGCCATTGGAGAAAAGTTGAGTACCGTCTGCAGTCCAGAGGAAGTCCAAACTGAACAAGAAAGCCCGGAAGAAGAAGAGAGCGAGGATGAACGAGGAATTGACTTGATGAATAGCGAGGATGAGGATGATGAAGAGATTGAATCCGAAAATGAAGAGGACCGGGCTTTTATTAATGATGATGATGATGACAGCGAACCAGACCTGAATTTCTACCGGGCATTAAACCAAGAACTTGGAGAGCTGGTAGAACCAAACCTAAGAGAGAATCTACCCAAAGAAAAGAAGAGAAAACACCCTCTGCTGGGACTGAAGGTAATTCTAGACTATAATTATACAATGTTGAAATTTTTTGTATTTATACTCGATCTTTGTTTTCATTGTTTTCGTAGGAAAAACTGGAGGAATATTTAAAAGAACTACCAGTCGTTGGGTTCAACTCGGGGAAATACGATTTGAACGSCACCAAAGAGTTTCTGTTTCCTGTCCTGACGGAACGAGAGCAAGTCAAGTTTGCTGTCAAGCGGAACAACAACTTTATGTGCTTAAAGACTGAACATCTCAAGTTCCTAGATGTCACGAACTTCCTCGCTCCAGGATTCAGCTACAAGAAGTTTCTCAAGGCTTATGAATGCCCAGCTACTAAAGGTCAGTTTCAAAGTTTAATCTACTACCGGAGTGGATTATTTTTCTTTCAATCTAAAGAGATTTTGCATCTTTCTAGGTTATTTTCCTTACGAGTGGATGGATTCCATGGACAAACTGGACTACCCTACCCTCCCCCCACATGAAGCCTTCTTCTCTTCCCTGAAAAACAAGAATATCTCCCATGAGAAGTACCAATACTGTCAACGAGTCTGGCAAGAGAATGGTATGGAACGATTTCGTGACTTCCTGGTCTGGTATAACAACTTGGATGTTCAACCCTTCTGCGAGGCTTTGGAGAAGATGTATGCTTTCTGGAGAGAAAAAATATTGACATGTTGAGGCAAGGTATCTCCATTCCTGGTATCACCCTGACCTATCTCTTCATGACCCTGGAACCAGACATCTTCTTCTCCCTCTTCGATGAGAAGAATAAGGATCTTTACTACCTATTCAAGAAGAACATGGTTGGAGGGCCAAGCATCATCTTCCATCGGTACCACGAAGCGGGGAAAACCAAGATTCGTGAGGTGGAGATGAGAGCAAAGGGAATCGAACCCAAAACTTGCCAGAAGATCGTTGGCCTTGATGCTAATGCGCTTTATCTTGGATGTATAATGGCTGATCAACCGACAGGTTCGTTTACGAGGAGAAGAGAAGAGACTGGCTTCCAGAAAGAAAGTTCTGTCAAGATGGTGTCTGAGTGGTTAGAGTGGGAGGCTGAAACACGTGGTATTCCAATTCGACACCAAGTCAATGATGTAGAAAAGAGAATCGGTGCAAGAAAACTCCCCGTAGATGGGTTCCATGGTCCCTCCCAAACGGTCTTCCAATTTCACGGTAAGTTAAAATCTGAAAACAATTGGGCTTGCTGTGTTATATCATACGCCTGTGAATGGGCTCCCTGTGGTTATTAAATTTTTATCTTTTTTTAAAATTTTTTTTAAAATTATTATTATTATTATTTTTTTTTGAACCTCCAGGTTGTTATATTCTTGGTCATCAGTGCCAGTTGACAAAAGGAAAGACCTTTAATGAATTGAGAAAGAAACCTATGGCCGAGTTGAGAGAAGAGACGAGAGTAAATACTGAGTACATCCGTAGCGAGGGGTACCAGGTCATCGAGATGTGGGAGTGCGCGTGGAGAGCGACAAAGAAAACCAACCCTGCTGTCACCCTGCTGTCACCCTGCTGTCAAAGAGTTCTTGAGTACCAAGTTCCAAAGACCCATGGACAAGTACAAGACCCTCAACAAAGACCAGATTCTTCAAGCTGTTCTCGACGGGAAGTTATTTGGAGTCGTAGAGTGTGACATCTTTGTTCCAGATCACTTGAAAGAAAAGTTCAGCGAAATGTGCCCGATATTCAAGAATACAGAGATCAGTCGTGAAGATATCGGAGATTACATGAGAGGATTTGCTGAGGAACACAAAATCATGCCTCGTCCGCGCAGAAGCCTGATCGGGAGCTACTTTGGTGAAAAGATCTTGCTCGCTACTCCCTTGCTGAAATGGTATTTGGAACATGGGTTAGAAGTAACTAAGATCTACCAGATCGTGGAATATACTCCTAGCCCATGCTTCAAACCCTTTGGAGAAGCGGTATCCAACGCAAGAAGAGCCGGGGATGTCGATCCTAGTAAAGCCATCATTGCGGATACCATGAAACTGGTACGTTGTTTAATCTTTAAAAATCACGAATCTGCATCTTACACATGATTAATTTTGTTTTCATTCTCTATTGTCAGGTGGGAAATTCTAGTTATGGCAAGACCATCACAGACCAAGAGCGACACAGAGAAGTCAAGTTCTGTGATGAGACCAAGACCTCGCGGTTGGTCAACAGCTCGTTTTTCCGTCAGCTAGAAGTCATCAATGAAAATACCTACGAGATTCAGTCGGCCAAGAAGAGGATAAGTTTGAATCTCCCGATGCAGATCGGCTTCTTTGTATATCAATACGCCAAGCTAAGAATGCTAGAGTTTTATTACGATTGCATTGACAAGTATTTAGATAGGTCTGATTTCCAGTATTGCGAGATGGATACTGATTCGGCCTATATTGCGTTTTCTAGGGATAGTGTTGAAGGTTTGGTTAGACCTGAGATGCGAGCGGAATTCGAAACTGGTTCCCGCGTACTGATACTGCGGAGAACCGGGCTTATGACAAGAGAACCCCTGGTTTGTTTAAGGAAGAGTGGTCTGGGGATGGGATAATTTGTCTGAGTTCCAAGACTTATTATTGTTTTGGAGGGRAAAAAGATAAGTATAGTTGCAAAGGGGTGAACAAGAAGATTAATGACATTAACAAAGAAAAGTATGGTAGAAACTAGGTAAACTAGTTATTGCAAATAGTAATGTACAAAGATTTTTTTTTATTAATAGAGTTTGGAAGTGAACACACCTCTCTCTCAATGTACCTTTCTTCCCTCTCTTCCCCCTTGTCCCTCGTTTTTTAGTCAAAATCATTCGAATATACGTTTAATGTAATAAAATAACGAAAAAGATTAACTTAAGATCGTTAAATTTTGTAAATAATATGAAGAACGTATATTTTGATAATATTATAAATAGAATACTGTCTTCTTGATATAGGATAAGGGTAATGTAAATAATATACAAATTTCCAATAAATAGAGTTTGGAAGTGAAAACATGTGTCTCTCGTTATGTCCCTTACTTCCCTCTCTTCCCTCTTGTCCCCCGATTTCAAGTTAAATTTGTGTGCAATTGCGATAAAAATTTTAGTTGTGCCTAAACTTTCGTGGAGTGAACATCATGCCAAAGCGTCAGTGTAGGAATTGTCCTGTACTGAATTGTGGATCGAAGTATTTGGTGAAATTATCGAATCATTTAGCTCAAGTTCATACTTTATCAGTAGAAGAGWGAAAACCTTATTTGCAAGAGGCCAAATTAGAAAAATATAAAGTCATTCGAGAATATAATGCATCAAAAGATGATTGGCTTATTCCACAGTCAAAATAAGACTTAAAAAGTATTTTGTTGAACTGAATGTTTCATTCACCAAGATGGATCCAAGATTGAAACATYCATTTGGTGCTCTTGTAGCCAGTCCGACATGTTGTGGAAAAACACAGTTTGTAAAACGGTTGTTGGAAAATTCCGAATCAATGATTGATGGCCCTCCACAAAATATCTTATGGTGTTATGGAATGGATCAACCTGTTTATGAAGAAATGATGCAAACTATCCCCAATATAAATTTTATTGAAGGATTACCCCACGACCTGGAATCCCAAATCGAYCCTTCTGTTCGTAATTTAGTCATCATTGATGATTTGATGAACGAAGTGAGTAATGATAAACGTTTGACGAACATTTTCATCAAAGGCTGTCACCACAAGAATTTGTCCTGCATCTTTATCTTACAAAATATATTCCATCAAGGAAAAGAATTGAGAAACATCAGCTTGAATGCTCACTACATGGTTCTGTTTAAATCACCCAGAGATAGCAGTCAAATCAATCATCTAGCCAAACAAATGCATCCAGGTCACGTCAAATATATGCAAGAAGCTTTCAATGATGCCACTGCAAGGCCTCATGGGTACTTATTCTGTGATCTAAAACCCCAGACCCTAGAGGATTTTCGATTGAGAACCAGTATCTTTCCAAACGAGACTCAATATGCTTACGTCAAGAAGGGTTAAAAAGATCAGCACACAAGGAACTTTATTCAGTTGATCATGAGTCGCCGTGCGAGAAACAACTACCATCACTTGAAGGTGTTGTCTACCAGTAAACCTAACCAAGTGAAAGCTCTCCTGAAAGAAGCCGACGATTCGTTAATCCAAACTCTTTGCGAGTGTGTACACAACGTGTTAAGATCTACAGTACCTATCACTCCCAAGGAAAAAACTAAATTGATCGAGTTTAAAACTCCTTTGCTGAAATTAGTGGATAAAGAATTAGCGTTACCAGAGAAACGAAAGGTTTTGGTCCAGAAAGGAGGTAATTTTCTATCTGTATTACTCCCACCTGCCTTAACTGTCTTGGAACAATTTTTGTAAAATGAATCATGCAAGGAAGATGGTGCTTGTTCCAGAACAGACCTTGGAGAGATTGCAACAAAGACAAAAAGTCAACACCACGCCTTTGACTTCCAGACTCAAGGATTTGGATCATGATATTCAAGATGTTCTGAAAAGCAAAGACTTGACTGATGAAGAAAAAGTACGTGAATATGTTCAGAATTTACAAAATTACTTGACGTATTACAATCAGCGAAAAGATCATCCCTTGAAGGTGAAACTGGATTCTCCGATTCCAAGTGAAGTGAAAGAACAAGAGAAACCCTCCCCAGAGCCACAAGAGCAAGGAGAAGAAGAAGATAAGATCGAACGAGACATTTTAAGGGGTTTACCAAAGACCCTGAAAGGAAGGGGGAAACTCTTAATCGACAAGATTCGTGAACAYCCTAACATCATGAAGTGGGATCGTAGTGGCCAGTTGATTTACGAAGATAAACCCTTGTCTGGTTCACACATTGGAGATCTAGTCGGGGATTTTTTACGAGCGCGCAAAGGGTTTGACCCTCTTGGATGGGAAACGTTTGCTAAAGGACTTGCCAAGATGAATGCTCCGGAAGATCTGGTCAGAAATGAAAGGAGAAGAACCGCTCTCAGAGAGTTTAAAGCAAGGCCCAACCCTCTACCAGAACATGACGACCAATGGATTACCCCTACC
This sequence comes from Actinia tenebrosa, assembly GCF_009602425.1. The sequence continues at coordinate 43,005 of NW_022261769.1, read as the reverse complement.
CCACCCCTGACGGGAAGAAAAACCGTAAAAGGTCCTATACGAAGTGCTACGCGTAACCCTAAGAAACGAATGCGTCAACGATGGCTCAACGTGTCTTAAGCAGTAATTATTTGTACTAGGAAATTCAAGAATAAAATAATACCAGTTTGATCATTACATGGTGTTTATTGATTTTTGTCTGGAACTTTGRTGTTTGACAAGCCTTTTCCTAAGATATTTGTATAAGTATCCAAAATATTTAGTGATAAAATAATACACTAAGCGATCGTTTTTCCTTGTATTTTTACCAAAGCGGTTTACAATAGTTTTCATGGATACGTTACGACAACGATTGATTACATAATACAAGCAATAATGTCCACACACATTAGAATTTAGACTTTGAAGGTCTTGGTGATTATAAGTCCAATGATGACTATTCCTTTCTAGAAACTCGAGAAAATGTTGACTGTACTCTTGAGGCTTCAATCCATAGGAATCAAAAAATTCTCCCTCTTTATCTTGAGTGAAATAAAACGCACACCAATGAGAACCGGGGCGGCCTTTAGGGTCGACGTTGGCTACAAAGGCGGCTGGGTAATGCTTGATCTTGTTCGGCAGTTGGTCTGACGGGAAAACTCCTTGAAAGATAGGGTTGGTGATGGGATCCCTTTTCAATACTACAGCAATCTGTCTGGTGTTCATGTTTAACTAGACCAGTTAAAAGTCACGTTTCGATTCTCATCAATCTCAATCAAAGAATCAAACTCGGCGTAGATGATGCAGTTGACTGTCACAGGTAAGGGTTCTGCAAACTGAATGCCGATGCGAAGGTTGCCTTACTTTATAGGGGAAATGTGAGGTCCAGCGGAAAGATSGGGGCTCAAATCAAAGGCGAACAGTGTATATCCGTTGGGGTAATTCTAGCAACTGATCTGATTGCCTTGGTTATGAAACAGACTTCCCGTACCAGAAAACAAGCTCATGTATCCTGGGAGGTACAAGTTTTGATCAAAATTGAGTTGCAAAGCCTTCATGGGGTAACTTTCACCATTGACGTAGACTCCAACTTGAGTTGCTTTGAAGTGTTGGAAATTGAAAGGGTTTCTGTTGAATGAACCGTTAAAGGCTGTGTTTTCTACCAAGCCCAGAATGATCCGTTTAGGAATAGATCCTAAGAAGACATCGTCGGGGGAGAAAGACATTTGACCCGTAGAAATGGACATGGCTTTGCATTCAACTCTTCSAATGGCGTAGAGGGCAGGTGCCTGTTCTAAAGCAGCAGCAATACCCAGGAAAGGATCGTCGTAAATCTTTACTTTACGGATATACAACGTGGACTGTAAGATAACMMGCTTATAATTGGCATCCGCTTCTGAAGAGACGAGACAAAAACTGTTCTTGCTTCTATTGAGTCTGATACGTAGCGTCACACCGTTGAGCAGTAACCGGTCTTGACAAAACAGATCTAGATGTAAAGGTCCCATGAGTTCAAAGGGAGAACTCCCCTTGATGTGATTGTATCGGGCATGTAAACCATGATTTCGATTAGCAGCTAGAGCTAAAGGATCCACAGCATCCATTTTCCCTGGCGTATCTTTTACAAAGAGTTCTGCTCCAAGTTGAGAGGTCTTAGCATCAGATCCATAAGTCATGAGGGTGGTGATCATAGCTCGATAAGGGTTGGTGTTGGTAGACGTTGATATCATTTTATCGTTGATAGTCAAATCCACTTGACTGAACATGGYCTGTTGGAAGAGATTGACGGGTCCCACTTTATCGTCGTCGGCTAGATCGGCTCCATTAGCTTTGGTAATCTTTACTTTGTTATACACCCAAGCTTGTCTCAAGTCGGWAAACTCATCTCCACTGCCTGAGACGTTAAATTCGATAGGACCAGAATCGGTAATGTTTGAGACAGGAAAATATTCAATCCACTGTCCTCGTTCAATGTTAGTCTGCACACTCGGAGCCAGGAATAAATCCAACTCYGATTTACTGCAATGCWGAGATCGAGTCGGGTGAGCCATTATTATTGGAAGAAGTTGTACGGCCTCTTTTTCGCTTTTGATGTTCTCTGCTTCTTGGCTGGAGGTGAACTGGCGTTTTTAGCTGGGGTCTTTCTTTTTCTACCTTTTTGACCGGCACCTGTTTGCGCTCCCGAGGCATTCTGGGTATTCGTTAATCTCTTTCCGGCTTCGTTGACTCTCTTCATTGTACAATCCTCCAAATCTTGACCTTCTAAGACATCTTGAGCTACATTCAGACCTCCTCTCAAGGCTTCACCGCCTACAGCTTTCATACCGGAAGATAATTGGGGAACTGCCCATCGATAAAGACCTCTTAACCCATAACCCTGTTGAACCGTAGCACCGCGAAAGGCAGGGAGATTACCTCCTTTCTGTTGAACTTGTTCAAGGTAGTAATTCTTGTAATGTTCCGAATGTGGATGAGGCATCTTTACTCTTTAATGAAAGTACGGTGAGGCTCTGCGGAGATGAAGTGTTAACAACACTCTTCCAGTTTCAAATGAGACTTTTTTACCTGTGTCGCGCTTAATATTGACCTCGATACTTTCGAATTGTTTTCTGCTGACCGGTAGATACTGCRGGTTCAGAAATATCTTGCTCACACGTTCCCCATCTCTTCCCTCTACAGGGACGATTCTCAGTAAGGGTACATGGGAGTCCCCAACGACTTGAGATTGAACGATATCACAGTAGACATAGAGGTTATGAAAGCCCAAGTCCAAATCCACTTCTCGTGAGGCGGTGGTAGTCTCGGAGATAAATTTTTCGTTTGTGAATCCGAGCGTAGTTCCAATATCGCTGAAAAAGATTGAACGGYYATCTTGCAGACGAATCGTTATTTTTCGAGTTAGTGTGTCGTAAGAAAACTTCACTTTATCTTTATGCCTTGTGTTGTCGATTAGATTGTTCATGGCGTCCACAATGTTCTGCACTGAAGAGTAATGACCTTGGCGGACAATATAGACTTTGATATCATCTCCTTGTTTGATATAAAACCGATTCCAAAAATGTCCACGCTCATTATTCCAGCTATGGGGGTAATGAATTTCGGTTAAAGCCACCTCCCATTCATCAGTGAGGGTAATGGTTTGCGGTAGGCGAACTCTAAATTCCGATAAGGTATTGGAAGGGAAAACATCCATGCTGCTATTGGAGGGGAGCCAGAGGTAAAACTGAGTGTTATCCATAACGACGATTGGTGTGATATGAAGGCGCGCAAGTATTGCTCTAGCATTATATAGAAACAAGACAAATGAGTTTAAAGAATGTTTATTGGTTAATTCAAAGGGATTACAATTTTTGAACTTGGTTTGCTGGGATCCAGGAATTGAACTTCTCAACGACTCACCTCAGCGACTCCACCCTTGAGTTTATGTCAYTTCAAGACCTTTTCTATCTGATACACATCATCTTCTTTTTCTATTTTCTGAAGTTCTGGTTCATAAAATACTCCTTCAATCATTTCTCCCTGTTGATCCTYCAGACGATAGACAGGTGGATTTCTCGGAATTCGCTCTGTAACAGTAAATATTTCGATACTCCAATTGGCTTTATATCCTTTGTCAAATATTTTCTTTACTGATTCTCACTTGATCAAGTGATTCTCACTTGATCCCCGACTTGAAATCGAAAACGCACGGGAGCGGCTATTGATGTTCCATACAAGGTATGCCATACCGCATTTTCATTCTTTTTCGTGACTTCGATGGGTTTCATTCGAATACTTCGATGAAAACTTCGGTTGTACGATTTGAGTAGATCAGGAAGGATGTCAAGGTACTTATGTGTGTTCTTGTAGGTGAAATACTTGTAGAGTTTTGTCTTTATTGTACGATTAAAACGTTCTACCGTCCCACATTTCGTCTCTGAATGAGTAGTGAAGAAATGGATGCCTTGTTTTTTCAAATAATTCTGAAAAATCTGGTTTAAAAGTTCAGTTCCTTTATCCGTTTGCAACTTCTTGGGTTTTCTTCCAGATTTCAAGATTTTGGCAAAAGCGTCTGTTATCTCTCGTCCAGTCTTTGTCTTTAAAGGAATGGCCCAACCGTATTTACTCAAAACATCGATGCAGGTCAACCAATACATGTATCCTTTGTTGAATCGACTCAAAGACCTCAAATCTACCAAGTCGGCTTGAAATTGATCATCTTTTCCGCTGACAATCACTCTGTTTCTTGGAAATCTGTGGCATACGGGCTTATGAACGGAATAGGTTTCTTGTTTTTGGAGCCAATCTTCGATTTGTTTATGGGTTACTTTCTTGAACCCTTTTTGTTTTAAAGCACGGTAAAGGGCATCCACACCCGAAAAACTTGCGCCGTTTTCGAGATCGTAGTAGATTTTATGCAGCTCGTCCTCCATCAGTAAATTCCGAGTTTTCTACTATAATCTGACCCCCACAGCAGGCCAGTATGCAACGAACTCGGTTGAAGATTCGGTCCAAACCAATTTGGTAAGATGGTGGAAGACAACCCATCCTCTATCCGCACAGCTAGAAGGTAGGAGGAGAAATGATCAAAGTCGAGAGTGTGGTCTGTTAAAAGAGGTACTGAAAAAGTTGTTCCCATTCCCTCTCGGTGAGTCGTAGTTCCTCTGCAAATCGTAGGCACACCAATAACCTTCCCATGTTATACTTTGTGTTGACTTGAGCAAAAATAAGTGTGAGAGCTTCTACTCTGTTTTTAGAAGAAATATCTCGATTGAATTCTCGAACCATGTACGACCAATTGATCTTAAAATTAATCTTGCGAGCTACGGATCTCAGTATTTTAAAGTACATCCTATTGAACAAGGAGCAAAAAGAACCCATGTTGACTACAGCAAGGACAGATAGATAATGATGAGGTATAAAAGACTTTATTGCTATATATCATAAAAACATATATACATATTCATGACTGCATTACATCACAAAATTTTACATCGAGTTCCATAGGTTCTTCTTCTTTTCTTAGAAACTCTTCAGGGCAATGTATTGGAACATGAGGACTTTGAACTTGACTGAGCTTGTCCGACAGAATGATCTGAACTTTTTCAATAGTACTGAGTTCGTTATCAAAATGAAGAAGTTGACAGCGCAGCAGATACACTGTAGTCCATGGAAGTTTATAGAGTTCACTTAAAGTGCCACTACGACGAAATTCGGTGTCTCGTTTTTAGAATAATTTTTACATTTTCAGAAACTATGAAGACYTAAATTTTGCTGGCCCAAGCCTTTTTTATTTCTGTGAACGACAAGTGCCTCAAATTTAGACATAAAAACGCGAATTTGGCGTCCGCCATTGCTACCGAGTGTTCCTATGAGCCTGCGATATTACGCTGACCCGTGACGTCAGTTACTCAACACATTGCTCGAGCTTACTTGATTACTTCAGATTTGTGATGATGTTTGAGGCAGATTTCGACGAATACGATGCGGAATTAGATCCCATAGCAAATGAACAAGAAGTAGAAGAATACTCATTGGAAATAGAACGCGAAAATGAAGAAGAGGAGACACTTTTGAGACGTTTTGCCGGCGAAGTCGAGGTTCTTGACTGGTAAGTACGCGTTCGCTAATTGTGTGATGCACATGTATGCATTATCATAGTTATTACATTATTTGACTTGAAAACAATCATATTCTTGTAGGTGCAAGTGTAGCAAATGTTCCTTACAACATATTGTGAAACATGAGGAATGTCGGTGTTGTATGCAGTACGATAGATGTAGAGAAAAAATGCAAGAAATCGATCAAGAGGAGGAATGCATTACAGACCATGAAGCCTTCAGTAGTGTTTGCCTGGACCAGTGGGTTCTCGAGGTTGCAGGGATTGGTCTTACGACAAAAGGCAAAAAATCATATACTGCAGCATTAGGAAGAGGAAACCCTGCCAATTCTGAGTAAGTGAAGTGTCAATTGTTCTCTTTTTTCTTCTACAAGTACAGTTGTAAGGTAACTGATGATAATCAAGGTAATAACACATCGTATCAACGATTGTTTTACCAGCTAATAGCCAATTTTTGGTATCATGTAAGCTTACTTTCACACACATGATATTTAAGGTATTAATTTTAATTGACCTTAATTGTTTTTTTCTACCTTCTACAGGTATTTTAGGTCTGTCGCATACAGACAATTTGTAAGGCTTGTATGGGGATATGTTGGGGCAGCCAAACGCCTTCCTCTTCCATGCTGTGTATACAACAAAATACGAGAAGCATTCCCAAATGATGATGACATGTATAAAGGTTATGAGGAAGATGATGATGAAGAAGAAGAAGA